>BLKR01009575.1:100000-104557 GCA_011170035.1 Teleogryllus occipitalis
CTCCACGAACCAAATATGCCCTCTGTTTTTAACGAAAATTGTGTATCTTCAGGCAGCTTAGAAAGGAGCATCGGGAGATGCGGAGGCTGGTAAGAGACATACCTCGCCGTCGAAGCTCGTAATCACCAAATGAAATCGAATGGAATGAAGCTAGTTCACATATGATATCTTCAAATGTTTTACTGTTCCCTCAAGGATAAAAAGGCTACTAATTGATGTATGGGTGTATTTATTATGCAAAAATCAAAATACTCTAAGCATTTCTTCTTTAACGAAAAACTGTCATGATAAAATCTGTGGCGATAACTTCGTTCAATTTATAATGAAACAATAAACGAAGTCAACAAAAATATACAGCTGTTCATGATCGCGGGAATATGTAAAAATACGCATTTGTTAGCTGCTTAGGACATACATTGCGAATCAAGTGGTTTATTCCACAATTACACTTTGATTTATTTAGAGCTGTATTTGGCACCGTACCAGCTAATTTACACCAAGTAAAGTTATGTTTAAATCCAAGTATAAGTAGGCTACAGGACATATCACTGAATGAAATCGAACGTATATTGAATTTGAGTTAAGAACGCAGAAAAAAATCTGAACCACAAATCAATGTATTTTCTAACGTCCTAAAATTTAAGGTCAAAACCATGCAGACATCCTCATTTACTTTCTCGGTTTTACGCCCTACACGATGAAAATGAAAAAAAAAAAAAACAAAAAAAAAAACAGTTGAACATTTCGGGAAATTGTGACCATCTTCCTCCATCCTCACGTGCGGGCTCGCTCATAAAAGAAGCAAATATACGAGCACGCGCGATATGAGTGCAGCGCAAGCGGTGAGGAGGGGAGTGCGCGAAAGAGCGACGTACGTGGACGGGTGGCCGTCCCTGAGCACGCACGTGCGGACGCGGCCGCAGCGGCCCTCACTACGCCACACACGGTTGGGCAGTATTTAAATACTTATATTCTTCGTCTGCTTCATGGATTTAGGCCTTAAGGCCAGTTTCCACATAAAGAGAGTGAGTCTCTCCATCTTGTTAAAGGGCGGCCGACATTTCTTCTTCCTTTAGGATTATACGTGTTCATTATTATGGTTAATACTTATATTTAAAATACTATTTTGAGTACATTTTGAATTTGAAAAACTGTATTTTTGAGTTTTTTTGAGGGCATGTATTTTGGAGATGTATTTAAATACGTGAAATAGAAGTATTTAAAAAAAGAAATACTTAAAATACAGATGAAGACGTTAACGAAGATGAGTTTCATTTTGTTTGATTTCGCTAGTGAATGCACCTCATTGAAAGAAAAATAAACTTCCTTCCTGCCGATGAATTTCAATTCTCTTTAATTTTAAATGGTAAAGCAAAATCATTGAAAATGCTGGACAAATATCCAACAATAAAAAAGCGTTTATTCATTATAACACTAGTTTATGTTATTCCACGTCAGTTGAATGATTGTTTTCCTTTGCAAGTTATATCCATTCCCAAACTAGGGGTTTAGTTTCAGATGATTTGTTGTATAAACTAGTCGTTTTAAAAGGAAATTCCGTTTATTTGTGTTAGACGTATTTTTTGTTTCATTTAATATTTTTTAATTTGTTTATATTTATTGTTACAATATATTACAACAATCTGAGCAATACAGTAGTTACTATTCAGAAATTTGTATGACTGTCAATTACTGATCTAATGTAAATGACAACTACAATATATTGTTGCAGTAAAAAAGATATAATACAAAATTGTACTGTATTTTGAGTATTTGAAGTATTTTAAATTCGCATGTATTTAGCAAATCAAAAACCAAATGAAATTTGAGTATTATTTACAAGTATTTTGGCGAAGTATTTAAAAACTAAATTTAAAGTATTTTGCCCATCCCTGACGCCGCACCGCCTGCGCCGCCTCCCTCGAAAACGCGAGACGACTGGCGCCCGCCCTTGACTCTCGGGCGACTGCTTCTTTTCCCGCGACCTTCGCCTCCGTTGCAAATAGGCCCCGCCCCCCACGTCGTCGCCTTAAAATTCCGCCGACGTACTTGGTCGCAAACACACAAGCGGGGAAAAGTGCGAATTTAGAGGAGAAACTCGGCAAATGGTGAAACAGCACGTCACGCGCACCGAACGTAGGGCCGAGCTCGAGTCGAATGCGTAAGTCAATGTGGGGACTTCGCTTCAGCTGTTTTCCGACCAGCGGCTTACGGAGATCTGGGGTATAGAACACTGATGAAAGATGCTCATAAAAACACCAAGTACCTACAGCAGATGTTAGGTGGATAGTAAACATGATCGTGATAGTGATATAATTCAATCCTCGTAACATCAAAATCCCTTTAATCCTCTAACCACAATGTAATTTATTTCTCTAAAAAAACGACGGTTTTCTGCTTCATAGCTCTTAGAGTATTTCATTTTGATAATTAGTTGGTTAGCTTTCAATAAAGTTCCACTTTAATCCCACTTTATTCTTTGCTAAAGTAAGGATATCGCCGACAACATATGGATGTAACAGCAAAGAGTAAACAAAGTTTGTTTTAAACTTGCTATGTTACTTTCAATAAAGGTGGAACAGCTGATTACAGCAGCTGAGGATGAGCAATGAGATCCAATGACGAGCAATGACGAGCAATGATGACGGGAAAGAGATCTGAAAATGAGAACTGGTGAAGAGAACTGGTAGTAAGAAGACCGACTTTTTTTAAAATTTACTTTTCTTAACATTTCGCGCGAGACTTGACATTTCTCCCTTGTGAATGAAGTTTTGCTTAAACCTATTTATATAAATGAGTATAAATATGTTCTTTAGTTACGCGAAGTATAACTGGTTTTGAATCAAATGTATTTTTGGCAGCATTGGACTTTCAAAAGAATATTAAAGGCAAGCAAAATACCCAGCGTTGCCAGGGTTTTATTCTTATCCAAACCTTGTGAAAGAGAAAAAATATCAATTTTATATAAAACGCCGTTTATAATATTACTTTTAGTGTAATTAGTTCAAAATGTAATAAAATACTATAATGCGCCTTCATTTTATTTTACAGTACATTGCTATTAGATTAAAAAAAATTGTTTTGCACTGCTACTCCCTCTAGCGAATCTTACCTCGGGCCTCGGGCGGAATATAGTAGGAACCAATCTGCTCTTAGCGTTAGGCAAAAAATAATGATCGAGGTGCACTTACCAATATATTATTTAAGTTATTTATTTTCCGCATTTGTTTCGTATTAATCTTCGCCAAACTTTGCAAGGACATTATAACAATCCTAAAGAGCCTGTAAAAATTTCGGTTCTATTCACACTACCTTTTGAGCAACGATGTCGGTTACATGCCGTTGAATTCACTTTAATTAGTATAGCTTTACACCATTGAATAGTCAGTTCATACGAAGTAAGTGAAATGAAATTTAAATATTTATTTTTTCTCATTTGTTTCATGTAATCATAATTCTCATTGATTTGTTGAGTAATCGATTCCCTGTGAATGACGTTATTGTGAAGTTTGTTTTCGAGTTCCTATTCACAATATTATTTAGCATTCACCTATCCATAAATCACATGTAATTCAAACCGCAGAGTCGACGGTAATAAAAGATGTCTAATTCACAGCCACACAATTATATTTTGAAAGTAAGCTTATTGTGACCATATTCACTTATGTTCAACTGACAATAAGCATTTGATCAATTAATATACCCAATTTCATACCAAACACACGGGTTTCCGGAAACCAGTAAATGTTTTTCTCGGGAGCACGAATTATACATTACAAATGTGACTTCCGTGTTCAAGCTGCAATGTATGCCTTAATTGATGCCAATGTTAACTTTGAATAAGAACGTACAGTTATAAATTAATTGTTCTCCCTCGTGTGGAACAAATCCAAAGATTCCATCTTAAATACTAGTTTCTTTTGGAAGATGTATGAAATCAACTGTACAGAATATTCACTAAACACAGATTAAAAAAATATAATTGAGTTGTGAGATAAAACTCCTAAGGAATAACAGAAGATCGACATACAGTTTTACACAATAAATACGTTCACCCTACTACTATATTCACGCTTCCTCAATTGATCATCTACATACCACTCAATCCCCCCACCCGCGCCTAACCACAAATCTTCGAAGTAAAAGTTGAAAATCGATTGCGAAATCACAACCATTCCCTTTCTCACGTCGTGGACTCAAACGAGGAATAAACGATAATATAAGAATTCAGTGCTTTCTCCATGGTGCTCCGGGCTCATTCCGCGCACTGGTGGCAGTGGCCGCGGATGCGGCGAGTGGGGCAGGGGGAGGGGGCGCCCCTGAAATCGGCCTAGGGGGCGCGTATCGATTGCGGCCGCAGCGATCGTCGAGCGGGAAAGCGCTCGTTTAACACGGCCCGCGCCGCGTACACGCTTTCATGCGTCGCCCCGCGCGGCCCCCCTCGGCCCTGCTAACATCGGGCGCGGCGCTCCAATATTAGCTGCCGGCAAACCAGGACGGGGCGGGACGGGGCGGAGCGGGGCGGGGCAGGGCAGGGCGGGGAAGGGCGGGGCAGGG
>BLKR01009576.1:0-104515 GCA_011170035.1 Teleogryllus occipitalis
GTGTGTGTGTGTGAGTGGTGTGTGTGTGTGAGAGTGGTGTGTGTGTGTGTGTAGTGTGTGTGAGTGGTGTGAGTGTGTGAGAGTGGTGTGTGTGTTTGTGAGAGGTGTGCGTGTGTGTGAGTGGTGTGTGTGTGAGTGAGTGGTGTGTGTGTGGTGTGTGTGGTGTGTGTGGTGTGTGTGGTGTGTGTGGTGTGTGTGGTGTGTGTGGTGTGTGTGGTGTGTGTGGTGTGTGTGGTGTGTGTGGTGTGTGTGGTGTGTGTGGTGTGTGTGGTGTGTGTGGTGTGTGTGGTGTGTGTGGTGTGTGTGTGTGTGTGTGTGTGTGGGCGCGCGCGCGTGCGCGCGCGCGTGCGTGGTGGTTAGAGACGTGATCTTTCCATGTAAATGATCTTGGCTTCCGGGTGACGCCGCGTCCAAAGCTATGTTGCCGACGTTTCGACCATCTTGTCGTGGTCTTCCTCAGGGCTGGTCTGCCAACCTGCCTGCAGACCAGCCCTGAGGAAGACCACGACAAGATAGTCGAAGCGTCGGCAACACATCCTTAAAAGCCAAGATCATTTGCATGACCCATGTTTTCGGAAGATTGAATTCGGAAGATTTAATTAGTTTTCGTGAAAAACATAATAATTTATAAGCTAAACAATAGTCAAATGAATTGCAATCATTATACAAATAAATGCTGGATCAATGTTCATTACAATAAAATCTCAAAAATAGTATTCTTTTCTTTATTTGTCTTCATAATGAATGCATTATAGTTAAATTCTGTACATCATAATTCAAGAACTGTACAATATCATTGGTGTATTTGTTTTTCTAATATCAAATAATCAATATATATTAAGTTGTAATACAAACATTTAATGTAAATCATTCACAATCTATTCAAATCATTAAAGTATTGCATAATATCTTCTTAAAACAAAAGAATGTTACATACCACATTCAGAACAAGGGACAGAAAAAAAACTTGTCAAACACTTCCTTGAAGTACATGTAGTGCCTTTGGTTTTAAAAATAGAGCATTTATACAAATTCAATTACAAAGAAAATGTAAAGTAACTTATAATATAGGCCAGGATATAATCATTGGACCCCTAAGTAAGTCACATTGGCTATAAGAACCTATCCATCCATGAAATATTCATCGTGAACTCAGTCATTGTAAGTTGAAGAGAATGATTTATAGTATAAGTGAAATGAATGATTTTGAGCTTCTGTCAACATCCATAGGCCACTTCAGATGCATCTATGCATTCCAATTTCTGTTGTACCCACATAAAGTAAACACTATCAACAATTTATAGACACCATTTTCTTGAAGAAAGTTTTGATGAAAACAGACATACATTTTACAGTTGTTATTGTTACTTAAATGCTCCGTGCATTTGATAAAGTATCTAAGCCAAACCAAAACAGTACAAGTTCATTTGTTTGTAATAATTCTGGCAAATGAAACTACAATAATCTCACAAAGGTAAAATAATTTCACAGTAGTATGTATTGAAATTGGTATGATTAATATGAGATTGTTGTTTCTATTACAAACAAATGCACATATTAAGTTTTGATTCAGACTTGGCAGAAATTAATGGTTACATAATATTCAATGACAAGTTTCATATCAAGTTTCTGTTCTTGAATAATTTGACAATGGCATTAAATATTCTTCATAGTTTACAGTAAAATTAAGTTACTTCAGATATTTGCATTTATGCATGTAGCTTGTTCAGAATATGATTACATTTCAGGTATCAAGAAGGACTAACTTTTCAATAAATATTCACATACAATATGATTTCTTGAAAAACGTTCTCCAATTATATGATTTTTATTTAATCACATTCAATAAGCAAGGGTCTCAAAGAGATACCAGCCAGTGATGACATTTCCTATGGTTTTCACTGTTTTATCTATATTAAAATCTCAAAATTCCAATTAAAGTGATTCGATCATATCCATTCAATTACAATACTTTAAATTAAACCTTTACACTCACATAAATTAAAAATTGCACTAATTCAGCATCTACCCCAAATGGGGACATGAAATCAGCTTCCTGAATTGGTGGAGATACTGAACAATGATTTCACCACCAGATGCTGAGACCAGATATAAAATGTAATTAATTAAATTAATTAATCAATCAACCATTCAGTTTCTAATTTTCATTTGCAAAGAGATTATTAATTGTTTTCAATGAAGAACATTGAAGAAAAATCATCAGCTTTCAATCAAAATGATCAGTTGTTAGTTCTTTGATGATACTTTTATTTATGTGAAAGTATATTTGTGTCTGTATTTGCATGTAATAAGGAAGGCCAACAAATTTATAGATTGAAATTTCTTTGCATTTCCCTAATGATATTTTTGCTTAATTTAGGATGTTATTCCTTGCCTTTATGATTTGGATAAGAAATTTGGCTTATACATTTACTGTTTTTGTATAGAAAAGAGGAAAAAACTAATCAAAGAATCCATACACTGTTTAAAACTGTGAGTATTTTTCTCATGGAGAAAGAAAACTGAAATAAAATATCAGATTTGCTCAGCAAATGCTCAAATTCTTAATCCTTGACATTTCCAGGCATTATGAAATTGTCTCAACTTCTCATGGTTCCTTGACTTCTCCAGACAGTTGGCCATCCTGTTTTAGTAAATAAATTATAATATAACAAAATGATAACAATTAGAACAAATGTTAGGATAATAATGATAATAGAAGTTATTAGTCCAATTATTCAGAAGGTCTTATAACAGAGCATACCAATGTTTTTGTAATAGAGAATTTGTAAAAATATCTAATTCATTTATTTGTTCTTTCATATTTCCCCAAATGAGAAAGAGATTTATGATAAAGAAAATAATTCAACATGACCCTACATATCGCAGTCTGAGGATTGAGAGAGAAAATTTGAAGTAAGTTTGGGTGAGTGTTGTGAAGTGTGGAACAGTGCTGAGAGAAAACATTTGAAGAAAGAAATTCCATGTACAAGAAGCAAGAAGATAAGCACTACGTGCCAAAAAACTTAATATTTAACTTAAGATAAGACCATGTAAAAGTGCTGTATAAATTAAAACATACATGAACTGTGAAATGATATTAATTTTTAAGTTCTATTCATATTTATTTTCAATTTTGCTATCAGAAACACTCAAGATAATATGAAGAAATATTAATCCATTTGAGTCCAAAGATGTCTCTCTCACAGGGCCATACTCCAAGGATAGCAAGTGCCCATCGTGGACTTCATACATGCAACATACTAATGCAGAATGAGGGCTGTACATTACCCACGGTAATTGAAAATGAATCAATGAAAAATATTGATTATTGTATAGACTGTAGGTTTCTGCATCCAAAAATATTAGTAGTTTGTTTATTCTTTGTTTTTTTTTCAAGTTATCACAAAAATGCCTAGTATTCTAAAATGTAGAAATAATATTCAGACTAATGGGATAAAACACAAAAACAAAAAATTTAATATTCCATTTCAAAAAGGAACTTAACTTGTGTATTTCTCAGTTCACAGTAAGTATTGATTCAATTAACATTAATAAAGAAGTAGATAAAATTCAAATCATTGGAGTGTGGAATACAGAATAATATATAGCCTAATCTATTAAGAATATCAATACAGGAACCATTGCACCACAAACTGAAGTAGTGTGTGTTTTGCTCATTAATTACTTTTTAAGGACATATATCTCCTCATATTAGGAATGAAAAAGTGCTGAGAGAAAGAAACGATGTATTGGCTTAGTGATATTAATGAAAATATGAATTTTTTTAGTCTCTTGATGAGACTATACAATGAAAGTGGTATAGTTTATATGAGAATTTGATGATTAGCACAAGTATCTGAAACATCAGAACATCTAAAATGTCATCTCATTCAACAGCCTCTGTGATCACAGTTCCATTTCCATGCTTCTCAATACTTTAGGTGAAGTAAATGGAATGTGCACAGTTGAGGATATAGAAAGAAGTTAATAAAAAGTATGACATTTGTGGACAAAAGCTGAACAAATAAGAGAGAGCAAGCTGTGTAAATGTTTGCAACATTTTTCAAACCAAAAATTTATTTGGGTTTTATTTATTTATTTTATTTTACGTCAAAAATAGTTAAAAACTGATTTGACTGAGAAAGAAATTATTTACAATAATATTTAATTTGACTGTGAAATAAATAGGAAATCTGAAAGAAAGTATATTTGATTTATACATTCATGAGCATAGGGGTCATCCATAAATTATGTAACCCTAAAAAAGGGGTAAGGGAGTTTGAAATAGTGGCACTGAGTTTCAAAGGGATAGGGAGTGTTAGTTTAGTGTTATGTGACACTGATATAGTTTTTTCCCCCAATATTTGTTGAAATAATTCCTTTTATTCACGTTCATACTAAAACAATAAAACATTGAGTCTATTAAAAATTTAAAAGTATAAATAAATTAAAAAGTTATAATGCATAAATTGTTACAATACATGGAAATATTTTTTCATCAATGGTATATGAATGGAATCTGTTAGATTACTAAAAAGTATTCAAAACTGATATATAGTATAATCTAGAATCCATTTAAATTGGTGTTGTAGACATTCCTCCATGTGTCATCCACGACAGCATATGCAATGCTTGCCAGAAATTTTCTCACCTATGCATCCTTTCTTCATTCAAAAATTGTTCCCAATCTTATTGTTAGGTGTAGTCAGCATTGCCAAATAATTCTGGCTTAAATTATCATAAATTTTTTATATAACACAAATAAAATTAAAACAATTTTTTTTTACTATTGTAAAATTTATTTACTGTAAAAGAGGAGAGGTGTTTTCACATTCATATGTAATTATTTAGTGGGGTCAAACATATGTTATAGGTGTGAGAGGATATTCAAAAATGCTCCAAATTGTGTTAGTAATTTATGGATGACTCCATAGTCAACGGGTTCACTGAGGCATTACACTCCTGTAAATTCCCCAATAATAAGAAAACATTACCATCAGGGTTTTGTGTGTCACTCCAAATATTATTCTTGCTACTTTTTAATTCTCAATCTCGTAGAGCCAGATGAAATAATATGAGAGTAGGTGAAAGTCATGCCCTTCTTAAAGAAATCCTGGCTATTCATGTTTCATGCATAACTAAAGAACCAAATTAACAGATTAAGGATTATAAAGAACACTGCAAACATATTCATATTAACTGACTTCAAACCATACCATTTACAGAAGTTTCTCAATCTGTTTAGTTAACAATAAGTACAAAGGAGATAAGGAAAAATAAAATATGTCTGAATTATTAGCTCATACAGACATTATAATATAGATTACAAAAAACTGAGTAAACTGCATTTGACCACATTATACCTAACTAAGTATAAGTATTTGTACAAGAATATTTTGTATATACAAGAATATTCTGTGGCTGAATGTATTTAAAGATATATATGCATGCTTTATCACGAAACATTAAGTAATACAAGAAGAAGACAATGGAGAGTTTAATTATATGTTTAAAATGTATGCACTAACAAGAAATGCTGGGGCATGAAATTTGCATCAGAGGTCCTTAGAATAAATCGGATAGTAACATATGAAGTTGTAGGCTTCTGCAGCTGTCTCAGTCACATTGTATCAAAGGCTTATTAGCCAACACTTCATGTCTTTCTTGGATGGTGAATGCTGGGAATGGTGACCAACAAGTATGATGCAGTGTCACGTGGACAGCCAAGGGAAAATAGATAGTAACATGTCATTTACCTTCGAAACAATTAAAAGGAATTATAATTGATTTTCATAATTTATATTGAAATTCTAAAATAAGCAACGTTAACAATATCTAGCAAATCCAACAATTCTCTTGTTAGATGTTCCTGACATATTCATGTATTTTGACACTGAGATTGAGACTGTTTTTAAAGCCACTATGACTGAACTAGTTTTAATACTTTTCCTGAACATTGTTGTTCAAGCAGTTCAGAAAGAAATCAGCAGTACATTCTCATGACGATCCAGAAAAAATTCATCAAATTAATAAAAAATGTAATTGGAGAAGTTTGTAAAACTTGAACATACAAAGTTCTTCAGAAACACACAATGTAAGTATAGACTATTGATGAGAGAATACACAAGTTTGCTAAATCATACACATTCCTGACAAATATTTGTAACCGTTTCCTTGCTTTGTGTGTTTTATTGGCAAACTTTCTCGAGAATTATTATTTCTTTGAAGCTGATCAATGCTATCTTTGATTGACTCAGGGTTATTATACAAACCTGTTAGACTTGATCAGAAGCACTTTTGAAAATCCATTAATATTAATAAAAACTGAGTATTTTCTTAGCATATTAAATGATTTTTTTAAATTAATTTACTCTAGGTCCAATTGGCTTAACATAAAAGTTGGAGTTTAACATCAGAAGGAAGAGTTGAAGTTTAACATCAGAAGAAACTGCAAGCCTAAATTGAAACAAACCAAAATAAACTTTTAACTTCTTCTGCTTAAGTCAAACAATTCGCTGAGTATTCAAACCATGTGAGATTTTTAAGAACAAGGTAATGTTATAATAAGTTCCATTCACAAACATTGTGATCAAAAGTCTCCAATTCAGTAACAGAATAGCACTGAGGCATACCAATAATATTCACTATACTGGAGTTCTCTCATGACACATATGTCTTTCTCTGAAGCTATTTTCTCGGTGTGGTCAACTTGGCTCTTCAAAAGAAGGGGTTTTCTCTTTCCCATCTTTTATTTGGTCACACAAGTCATAAAGCTTGTTGGCTTGAAGTTGAACATCTAAATTACAAGAGCTCTGGTATGGAGCTGGACCAATGAAACTAAGAACAACTGGTAAAAACACTACACCATGGAACAGGCCAAATAATACCACAAGTAAGAAAATCTGAAACAAAATAATTTATTAGTAATACTATTTTTTTGTGTGTATGTGTGCCTTTTATGAGATCATAATTACAAAATTCATAACTGTAACGTTTATTACAATACACAAGCCAATTGCTTACTGGAGCACCCTTACCTTAAAGAATGATACAAAAATGTAAGATTCTGAATTTGCTAGGACAGCAAGGGCTAAGAGTGTGGCAACTCCTCCACTGAGAATAGCAGGACCAATGTCCACGACAGTCTTCAGTGCTCTTTCTCTTCGTGTGCCTGAACAAGTGAGGAACGTGTGTCCAATGTGAGCTGCATAGTCCACACACAGACCAGCTGCCAATTCCAATCCAATACATGACACTATGTCAATAGTGAGACCCCAAAAGTACATCATACCAGCAACATTCACCTGGGAAAGTCAAAGATAATATAAACATTTGTAATGCCACTTGTTACAAATTTAGTAGATTTATAATTCAATAATTGACTTGATAATATTGGCAATTCAATCCTAAACTTGAAGATTATTCAGACTTATGTTGTGTCTGCTTCGTTCTCATTTCAATGGGCAGTGTTACTGGCACTATTTACAATATGAAGGAACAGCACCATGTAGTACATAGATTTAATGTCACAAGATACTAGGTATTAGTAGGATTAACACACTCAGGCTACCTACTTACATGCATACCTACCCTACCTAGGTGCATATGCTATATCTATCTACTTGCACATGTACACAAAGGTACAGGTATCAATAAAGTGTTATGCACCAACAGTAATGTGGTACTTCTCTTTACCAAGGGATGGTCAATATAGCAAATGTTAAATGTATTTTATTCATAAAACTTTGTTTCTATTTTAAATTAATTTTTTTTTACTTATGGTATAAATGAACGCAGTGAAACCAATGAGGATATTTTTTAATACTCACCAGTGTTAGCATTACACATACAAACACAAAGAAACAGGTCACCAAGTTCACAATAAGTACAACTGTGCATATCATGACACATACACATGCCAAAATTAAATTTCGGTATAATTCGGTGTCAATAACCTGTAACCAAAGTACAGTAATTACAATCAGATAGGAATTTAAATATACTAGATTACTTTTTTCTTTTCTTTTTGTTTTCATTTTTTGACAAGTGGCAGCTTGTGACTTCAAAAGTTAGTGGGTAACAAAACTATATCTGGGTAGTTTATAAAAGATATGATGGAATGGCCTACTTGTCCCTTTCAACATTTGTCAATGAGGCTCTGCTAGTACTTCTTAAAAGTGGCCTACAACTCTCCCATGATCTAACAGGACTGATGGGATTCACCCCACGATGGGCATAAAGTACTTACTTAAATGTTTGGAAGATGAACAATGCTTATATAGCCAGTGATCTCTGTATTTATTTATTTTACATCAAAAAACAGTTAAAATCTGTGTGACGTATTATGGGGAAAAGTGCAATATGTACATGGTTTCTTGAGCTATGAGCTGTTTTCTGTTTAAATGTAAATTTATGCAAAAACATTTGGATGATTTAATGAAATTTATGAAATTAATAGACATTTAATGTCTAAAAAAATACCAACAAATTTGCTGTGCCCAATTTGCAGATTTCTCATGGCAGTTCCTGACCTCTGTCTTCTACAAGATCTTGCTATCAGTCTGTGCCACATGTGTGAAAGAGATCTGAAGGTCTCTCGTCCAATGACCCTGATCCCCTCCCCAGAACTTTTTGAGATGGTAGACTAATGTCACGGACCTATATGCCCCTCAATGCCCTACTGAAAGTCTTAACCATTGTGCTGCCTGGGAGTTAACCACTAGATCTCCAGTACAAGAATCACAAATGAAACATATAAGCATGTGACACTCAGCCTAATAACAAAATATATTTAAATCACCAAAATTTTTGGTTTTAGTACAACCAAACTAAAACTGGTATGAGCCAGCACTATCTGACTCTGAAGAAATAATGAAATGGATGGTACTTTATGACTTTAAGACCATATTAATTTTGAGATCTTATGAATATCAAGATTTGGGAATTCTTAGAAACACATGAAATGCTACAACTTTTGCCTAACAACTGATCACAGCAGTCAGCCTATGAATTCAATTTCAGCAGGCACATGATAATCAAATATTGACACAGTATGATCAAATATTTTTGAAAATTTGTATAGAAGATTATTTTGGTTGCTGATTAAGGATCTGTGGTCCATTTTTGAAATTCTCAAAATCAAAGGTGGAGGATCCAAGATGATGGCCTGAATAAAAACTAAAATGATTAAATTATATTTTAAACTAACAACACTACAACAGCACACACTTTCTTGTATTGTTAGAAATGGTTGCGTAATATTATTTTATTGAACATTCTATCGTACTATCACTTCAGCCATCATTCAAAAATGCAAACAATATAACACCAAATTTCATAGAAACTACTAATATTTTAATATATAGCACTAATGTTGACAAAAACATCACCTTAAGAAAGAAATCTTAAACTTCAATGTTAAGAATGTAGGAAAGTTATGAAAAAAATTTTAATGTTTCACAATACGGAGTGTCTGGAGAGAAAATATTGAAACTTTGAAAATAAGCTTAAGACAATTTTAAGCATATTTTGTCTAATAAACTCCTTGGATATTCCAAATGACTAAGCTGCAGTAAGCACTCAAAAGTAGGTATGAAAAAATTCTATCTATGCAAAAATTTGCATTGCAGAAGCATGTAAACACTCCAGAAACATGTAAATGGTTTATTATTTCCAAAAGAAATTAATGTATTTCTTCACAAAGAAAAATTAAAGCATAAATGAAAAAAGCTGTCGAATTGTGTAAATTGGGTGCTTTTTTATAGCTTGTGGCCTAAAAATGATTAGATTTGATTATAGAAATATCCTTTGTACTTTTGAAGCTAGTATGTATAAATATAAAGTCAAAGATACAAAAAAATTATATAATATTGAATAAATGATTTGCAAAATATGGAATAGAAATTTAAAAAACATTTTTTTGTAAATGAACGCAAGAATGAAAGGAAAAAAAAATATTATTTCAGTTTTTTAGAATATAATATGATCTTGTGGACAGAAAACTCTGCTAGTTTAGGTAGCGACATAAATGATATTTCACTATACATTCTACTCTCAATTTCATGACATACTAAAAAAACATTTTTGTAGTCAAATGTTTGTTTATAAAAGTATTGAATTTTTTCATTACTTCTACAGCACAGTTTCTAAAGCACAGTTTACATGAAGGTTTCTGACATTCATTCTGTGCTGCACAAAGCCAATAATATCCTACTTTGCGTACTGATGCTTTACACCCCTACAATTTTACACAAATCAGGATGTATTTTCATCCACTTGGATACGGTAGTTGATAGATAGCTAAATTTGCCCCCTAATCTTTGTTGTCACATCCCCAAATAAAACTACCTGAGGGAACAGTAGGTGTTTAATGAACTACTTTAAAACCACCTAGTGAATTATTCTTGCTTAGGGTAATCCTGTGGACTGATGTGATGAACTTTCTGCTTTTACAAGAAATACATTTTAAAATGACTGCCTTTTGTAAAACATACTACACAATACTCAGTGGAATATCCAAGTCCTGACAAACAGCCACAAGTTTCCCTTTCTCCAGTTTAATATGCATTATCCCCGTCACTTTTCTGTATTGAGGAGCGTGTGTGTGTGTGTGTGTATGTGTGTGTGTGTGTGTGTGTGCATGCGCGCGAGTGAGTGTGAAAGATTGCCTCTCCTAAAGTGTTGCAAAAATTCTCTTATCATTACTATTAAAATGAGAAATTCAAGATATATCAGCACTGAATGAAGAGTATGACCCATCATATTTAACATATAGCAACCAAAGCATAAAATTTAACTAATATTATCTTTAATTTATAGTATTTTACATAGGATATTAGACAAATTTTAAATTCATATACATTTCTTAACCATATTCAAACTAATAATATCCATTTGCCCACAAAAATTACAATAATTTTCACAATGTTCATATAAACATTAAACAAAAAAGTGCTTAGATCCCTCTGAATTTTTCAACTATCATTTTTTTAAATGATGTATCTTCAGTGTTTTGGAAAACCCAACAAGACATTTAAATATATAGGCTCATTTCTATTGAGCCTGTTGGTTAATTTGGCTTTTAAATACATTAAAAATATGTTTGATGAAAGGAAGTATACAAAAAAAAAATATCAAACAATCCTGTTTGTCATGAGAACTGCCATTATAAAAAAAATAATACAGATAATTAATACAGGAACAGTAAAGTTTGAGGTAGAATTATATTCCAAAAAATATAAAAGGACATACTTCATCTGTCACCCAATTTGCAAATATTTTCCCCCACACGGTAGCAAAACGATCTCCAGTAGTAAAGTTAGCTTTCTTAACAAGATTCTTCACTCTGTTCATAGCAGGTAAACTCTCCTCAGGTCCATGAAATAGTTTGAATTTGAAGTCAAAACTGGACACCTATTTAACACAAAATGACAATTATACAACATTTGTTACACAAGATATTCAAAAAACATAATTAAAGATAAATTGAAAAATGAAAATGAAGCACAAAATGTACAAGTTAAAACTCAAATATTCCACTATGTATATGAATTGTTGAAAAACAAGGACAAATCATAAGTAAAGAAAACAATAACAACAATACATAGACTTTGTTGTTTATCATAATCTAAGAGTGCTTATAGAGCAAGAATTGTTTGTTGATGTCAATTTATTACAAACAATATTTTTTTAGATGAACTGCATTTTCTTTGAAAATGAAGCTTATTTTCAGAATTAATTTCTTTAAATTGAAACAAAATCAATCTTACCATTTTATTTGTCTAGTTCAGTGAAATTATTACTATTAATATTTACAAAAGATGATACACTTTTCCTGAAAGCCCTTGACTAATTCAGTACCATAGAAGGCAGGTCAATTATGACACCCAGATGTCAATTTTATACTTCATTACATTTCATGGGTGATTAATGCCCCACCTTTCCAGGACTGGAATGAACATCAATATTGTACAATGTAAAGACCCAACACTATATAAAATAACAAACAGAGCAACAGAATTAGAATAAAATATACAATCCATTAAATGGTACAATACTGCTGTTCATTCCAGTACCTGAAAAGTGGGGTATTAATCACCCACAAAATGTAATAAAATATAAAACTTAACAACCTGCTGTCATAATTAACTTGTGCTCTATGGTCCTGAATTCAATATATACTATTTTATGTACATAAAAAATTAAAGAAGTCTTTCCATTGGCCAATGTTTAACAAAGAGGATAAATGCAAATTCATTTTTATAAATATGAATTCAATTACTATTTCCTAATGTTCACCAGCAGAAATGAGAAATGGAGTCAATGAAGCAGATTTACAAAAGAGATAATACATATTTAAATTGTTTTGCAATTCTGTCTCATTATAGCACAGAAAAGTTTTTTAGCATTTATTTTATTGAAGCTTTTCAACTTCATGCTCTTGAACAACCTTCAACATGGCTGCATAACTAACAGTTGTGATACTCTCAGGAACTCTCATTCTATTTAAAACTATCAGACTTGGTGCATCCCTCTGTACTTTCCATTTCCCAGGATGGATAATGATGATAAATGATATGAATCTTCAAATGAGTTGTATGGTGGTATGAAGAGTGGCTGTTCCACAATCACATAATGAAAACAATTGTGTCCTACGAGGGTTTGAATTGATACCCTTCCATTGTTCAGCTGCAGCCATTACCATCTGAACCAGCCAGGATGATCACAAAAATAATCATCAATATTATAAATGAGATTAAAAAATATAAATATTATTTTAATAAATTCTTAATGTTGTAATGGAACAACTGCCTCCATGTAGATGAACATATATGCAGTCTTAAATATTAGGAAAAAGGGGGAAAAGATATTACATTATTTTCCACTCAGAAATGTGTAGTAGTATACAAATAGCAGATTGTAGTGCTTGAGAGTAAATCTTTTGATCTAAATTCATATTTGAAGACTAGAAATAGGAAATGCTGAAAGTGTCAAACTCACTCGCTTGGCACATTAAGTGTTTTCATGCCGTTACTGAAGGAACATATGCACTTTTACATTAATTTAAGTTGAATACTATGATCTGTGCCTTCAAGGAAATATTTTGGATACTTCCAACTTTTCCCAAGTTACACCTTGTTACATTCAGCAGTTTTATAAAAAATCTTGTAATTTTTGCACTTTCACAATTTCTCATTTTCAGTCTTCAATTGTGTTTTTCAATTCTTATGAAAATCCAAGCTTAAAAGTAGCTTAAAAGTTCATTCTTACTGTGATTGGAGGAGCTGGTTCTCCACACTTTAGGGTCCCATTAAATCGAAAGTTCTTTTGAAAACTTGCCCCACTTGGACTAAATAAATATCTTGAGAGTAGATAATGAAAATCAGCTTTTGTCAAATTCTCCTCAGGTAAACCTGGTAAAATACAAACAGAATATGTGATATTTGAAAGCTTAAATGCATAACTAAATATTTGAATGCTTAAATGCTGAGTTGTTTTTATTTAAATTATGTCTCTCGACTAATCTTTCTTCGACATCCAATTGGGTGAATTCAATATGATTGAATTATCAGATATATTCTATTAAGAAGATAGTGTGTGGAAATCCAAGTTTTGAACAACTTATCTCTTTTAAATTAGTGTTTATATTTGGTCAAATAAATTGAGAGACATTTAACAATTACAAGAAAAACCATTGTAGAGAAAACGTTCATATAATTATCCAATGATGTACCAAACCTTATTTAATGTTGAAGAAACTTCAGAGAAAATATAGTAAATCTAATTGTGATTTATTTACATTGATGTAGCATTTATGTGGTTTTCATTGAAATGAATTTCACAGCATTTGTGATTACATATTGCACAGAAATCCATCATTGGAAAGTTTTACAGAAAATAAAATTGAACTTGAAGTGTTAAATAAAATTATTTTAAAATTATAACAGTGAATATTCAATAGATTTAATCAAAATTAACATTTTTGTTTAACTAAAAGGTAAATATTTTTATGAATATAATTAGCAATATTTGAATGGGAAGAACGTAATTTCTAAAATCAATTTATGTTCACAAAATTCATACTTACGAATATTAAAATTCTTGTTCACATACACTTCAAAACCTCCATACCAATCTTCAACATCTTTTAATATATCAGTTTGATTTTTGAATTCAGCAATTAAATTTCGTATTTTAGGGAGTTCAGTAGAGTAGTTCAGACTTCCAAAATAAACTCCAGCATCTTGTCCCATATCAGGATAATAGTATGATCTCTCTTTAATGAACTGATATAAATGAGTTTTTTCTGATAGGAACCATATTGGGTCAAACTTCTGCTTCAGCTCAAAATTTCCTTTAATGCTAATGGCTGTAAAGCCAATGGTGATTAAAATAACTAAAACCTGAGAAAGAAAACAGAGTATTTAAGACAGTGAAAAATTTTATACTGCAGAGAATTTCCGTGGCTTTTGCTCTCAGGAACACTACGAAACTGGATGAAAACTACAACTGAGATGGATTCCTTCACCCAGGAACAATTGTAATTAGCATTTTTCAAATTTCAAACTTTTATCTTACATGTGATTATTGTAAAAATAGACAAGGTTGAAGAAGCCAAATCTACATTCTGATACAAATTATTGTAGAGGAAGGGTATTGAATAAGGGTCCTGCATATGGAAGTTCTTGTATTTACATTAGAAATTATATTGATTCAATCTCCTTGACAGAATTAAATGTTTACACAATTGAATATGATTTTCAAATATTTATTGTACATCTTCCTATGATCAAAACTATCATACTTTGCATCTACAGGGTCACATCAAAGCAAACTATAGATTACACCATGTTTCTAGAAAATCTAAAGACATTGATAACTCTAAACAAAGTGATTAACCACTCTTCTGAACCCATTGTTGTATGCAGAGGAGAAATCTCAGATCTTTTATTGGGGGAGGGGGAGGCAAATTTGGGGGTTATTATTTTTTTATAAAAATTTACAATACAGTTTTATAAAAAAAAATACAATTTTTTGTTTCAATATTATTAATTTTAATAAAAATGTATGAAAGCTATTTGGAGTGTGCTTGTATTAAACAATTTACTTTTTAATAGTTTGTATTGCTCACAATATGTATTTGATGCATAACTGGCGATAAAGCCAATATAATATATGTCTATAAATATATTATATTGTCGCTGCTTGGATTTTGTTTTATATTTTGAAATTTGAGTACCATATCATATGTATATAATAAATGGGAAATACTCTTTTTTAGAATTAATTCAAATGTTATGATTAGGGGCGGAATTTAATGAAATGTAATTTTTTTCTTTTCACTTTAGAACAATGCCATTTAGTATAGAAATTCATTTTATGTTAAGACAAAAGGAAATGACCCATTTTTATAGGTTTTTTTTTTTCATTTTTTGTTGATTTGGACAAATAAGTCATTTTTTACCTTTTCCTGTCATTTTTAATGCATTGTTTGCTGATTGCATCGATTTTAATGTCATTTTTAATGGTACTTGCTTCAAATAACATTAACTAGATGCAACAAATGTTCTTCACAGAATTACTCAATAGCCTATTCGATTTGTTCATTGAGAAATTATTTTGTCAACAGTTGTGTGTTTGTAATTCTTGTGACGTGTATCACTGCTGGATCGGCCGATTTTGGGATAACTAAAGACAGAGAGATCCTGGTAAAAAATAAAACAAACCAAAAGTTTGAAAGCTAAGTTCACTCCTACGAATGGAAGAAGCATCATTTACATCAGTAACGTATCCAACAGCTTGAGTTGTTCATCCGAATTGTTTTGATAAGATTTTTTATGTCATTATTCTTTGGTTTAGGTCATTTAAAAACATTTTAAGAGCATTTTTGGCAATATTTCTGGTCATCAAAATCCACCCCCTAGTTATCACTTATGATTTTATGCATGAAACTGTTTAATTTCTAAGGAAATAACGTTTAAAAGCAAAATATAATTGAAAGTTAATTTATTGATATGAGATATTCACAGTTAGGCTGAACATTATTCCGCACGTTTTATAATACTGAACTAAAGTTCACTAATTTATTAGCGTATATTGCTAGCTCAGCTCAATAAAATTATTGTTCATTTAATTATTATTAAATTTCTTCTCAAAATACAGAAAAAAGTAAATCTTTTCTAATATAAATTTGAAGATCAGCGAAATGAAATGTCTAATCTTTTTGTCCCAACATTGGGGGGGGGGGGGGCAGTTGCCACCTCATTCTATTGTCACTATGTTTTAAATAAGTTTATATGCAATGGCTCAACGAAGAACCTACCAAGAAAAGCCAAGAAAAAGAAGCTCAATGACAAGGACGAAAATTTCATCATTCAACAGGTGAGTAAAACCCAAACATTAAGTGCTCCCAACATCCGCAAAATGATGGAACAAATCACGCAAAATAAACTGTCACAACAGACAATTCTCAGAGTACTGTGGAAGTACGACTATCATGGCAGAAGAGCACGAAAGAGGCCATTCATAAGTAGAATGACTTGCCAGAAGTATTAAATTATGCAGAGATCCCGAAAATAAAGATTCAATGTTATAATACAATAATATAATACAATAATGTTATTTAGTCGGATGAAACGAAAATGACTATATGGTTCTTATGGATGCCAAACGGTAGGGAGAAAGGTAAATATGGCCAACGAAACTTGCAAAGCTTTGCCTACAGTGAAACATGGAGAAGGTTCTGTGATGTTTTGGGGGTGCATATCATCTAATGGGGTTAGTACTACGCAGATCATCGATGGTATTACGAACAAATGGGGATACTTAGAGGTCTTGAAAAATCTTGAACAGAGTGCAGAAAAAATGCAATTAGGGCAAAATACATTTTTCACCAAGATAATGACCCCAAGCACATTGCTGATATTTGCAAACAGTGGCTTATACGAAACGTTCCCAAGCAAATGCGATCTCCCCATCAATCTCCTGATCTGAACCTGATCCAACATGTGTGGGTTGATTGGAAGAAAAGGGTGCAGTCAAGAAAATATCAGTCACTGAAATAATTCAAAATGTTGTGGCAGAATAATGGGGAAAAACTGATGATATGAGGTGCATTCAATGCAGAGACGATGCAAAGCAGTCCTGAAAGATAAAGGCCATGCGTCAGAGTATTAAATATTTTTTCCTGAGTTTATTGAATATATTCTTTAATTTTTTAATAATGTACCCAAAATTTTTACACATTGTACTTACACAGATGACACTTAACTCAAATAATGCAAGCGATGAAATCGTAATGAACAATATTACTAGGTATGAAATTGCAACCAAATAATTAGAATACAGTAACCACGATGCACCGGGCGAAGAGGCTCAAGGCGCAAGGAGGCAATCCCCGAGCCGGTCATTCTGATCGGGGGTTTTGAGGTTTCCCTCGGCCATCCAGACGAATGCTGGGATGGTTCTTCTGAAAGGCCACGACCGCGAAACCGGCGTCGCTACCCGAATTAGTTAATTACGTGAAGTCACGAACGTTAAGCGAATTCGAGACATCGCGAGTTTCTGGTTCGGCGAAAGACTAGGAACGCCGGGATCTATCGGCTTCGAGGCCAATTACCCTTTACGGGACGCATAATGGCTGAATACAAATACAAAGACGTGATGCACAATTGATTGATTATTTCCTGTTTCCGGGTGCGTCAACAGCTAAGGAAATTAGTCCAGTAAGTATACTGCTTTTCCCCCCTCACGGTTGACGGTGATCTTCACCCGCTAGATGGTGAGATCTGGTGCCGACTTACACACCGGCTAGCGGGGTTTTCTCCAACCAGGTATCTCCCACCATCGGGGCACCTCTCCAGTTGGATCAAGCTTTAAGCTCCTGATTGGTCTCCCGTCATGCGTGGTAGTATAGTTATATGGAAGTGTAAGTGTGTGTACTTAAGGGGTGACATGACAAGGAAGAGGGAGGAAAGATCGTGTGCGGTTCGTGGCCCGTTTGTTAGGGCGCTGTTCCGTCATTCGATTGGTGTTGATCGGAGAAACCACGGAAAACAGGCGATCAGATCGGCCTTCGGGCGTTCGCCATCGCTGCGAAGGTGAACTGCGCGGAGACGTACATTTGGGCGTCACCCGCAGCCCCTGGCCGTTGCAATTGATTGATTGATTGTTTCGTGTTTCCGGGCGCGTCAACGGCTTCGGTCATTAGTCCCGTTAATGTAGTGCATGTTTTTTCTCGGGAGATGGCGGTGATCTTCCCCCGCTGGAAGGCGAGATCCGGCACCGACCTACCGTCAGCTAGTGGGGTTTCCCCCTAACCTGGACTCTCCCACCAGCGGGGCACCGCCCCTGCCGGGACAAGCTCTAAGCTCCCGACCGCTCTCCCGAAATATGTGATAGTGTAGTGCATGTTAGTGTAAATGTGTGTGTAAGGGGAGAGGATAGGACAAGGAAGAGGAAGGACAGATCGCGCGCGGTCCGTGGCCCGTTTCATGGGGTACTGCTCCGGCATTCAACTGGTGTTGATCGGAGAAACCACGGAAAACTATCGATCAGAGCAGCCGGCAGCTAGATTTCTCCTCCAGACAACGACTGAATTCGACCTAGGTGAAAAGCTAGTGTCGAAAATCCTGCCGCCGTGGGGAGTGGGAACTTAGGACCTCCCGGACAGAGGCGCTGCAATGACATCAGTTGATGCACTGAGCTACCGCTACCGGTGGCCGCTGCAAGCTTCGCGCCGTTGGGTTGGGGGCGGTGTCCACGGTCTTTGATATTTCCTCCTATTTTCTTCCACTACGAACGCCACGATTGCGGAAACCTCGAGTTCGCCATATTCGCAAGAGACGAATAGCGTGATTGCGAGTCGTAACCTTCAGTAGTTCAGTAGGGGTTCAGTAGTTGAGGATGCCTATAAAATAAATGAAATGAATTAAAATTTAAAAAAATAAATGCTTGTCTAATTTGAAATTTCTAATGTAGATAATGAAAATGAGATATTCGGAATCATATACAGTGATTTAATTTCTTTTAACTACTGAAATATCGGAGAATCGAAATCGTGATTAAAGGGTCGTTATTTTCTTGTGGGCATGGTGTATCTAGGTTCAAGATGTTTAATTAATTCCTTAAGTCTATTGTCCTCAATAATACTGATCGATGAAGTATTTTTGCGTATCATGTAAGCAAATTTTCTTGTTATTGCTTTTGAACGGTTGTCTCGTGATTTACATTTGTTCTTTGCGGCCAAAAAATCAATGAGTGCTGGTTGATTTGTGTTGGAACTTGATGATCTTGACAGGACTGGCCATGGTTCATTAACTTCTACCACTCCACTTGTACGACCTGCGACGATTCCATCGTCCGGTGCAACATGAGTTGGCTTGGCTCCCTTGTGTTCGGTGGAGCTGAATACTACTCGGTGTATTGATGTAACAAGGCTTTTCTTATTACTAGTATTGTGTGATTTTCCACCAGGCGAACTTTTTTTTACATATTCTACAATTAGCACGATTGTTATCTTTCGAGTCCACTTCAAAATAATTCCACACTTCACTCTTTTTGTTTATGGAATGCACGAATCTAGTCGTCTTTCGATCACTTAGGTCACAACGGAACTGAAGAGCTCCGTCAGATGCCTCCGCGGTGGGCTGTGGAGGGGAGTATCCCGGGAAGAAACGCTGTCATCGAGCATTGCTTATCGTGTCTGTCGTCACTAGATTGCCGGGAGCTCACAAGGAAGAGTTTCCCAAAGCTGAATTGGTCGCGAATTGCGTGCTATCTCAAGAGATGGTGACAGGCGCGAGTGGGATAAAGAGGGTGAGTGGGCTCTCGGACGTTGCAGCGTCGGGTAATTTCAACGACTGTAAGTGAATCCGGACACTTCTTTGTTGCTAACAGAAGAACAATAGGAGAAAGAGGAATGTAAAGAAGACAATTCTTCCCTAAAATCAGAAGAGATGGGGAATGGCATAAATAATTAAAAGTATCGAGTCATTTTCCGAAAATATCGATCGCTATCGATACCACCCGAGTGTCGAGGGTATCGAGGTATCGAAAGTATCGAGGGCCCATCCCTAATATTTATGTATTAGTTACCATTCGACAGATTCGATCATTATTATTTTAAAAGACAAAATATGCCTATGACAGGTATTTAACCTAATACTTGTAGGTCAAGGACCCTCGCCTCGATCAGGGTTTTCGTCTAGTTTTTCTGATTCTTTGAGCAAATTCTGAGATGGCTCCTTGTATTGCTCTTGGACATAAATGTTAGCATCACTATCTGTGCACGGTTTCTTGAGCTCTGTAGGAAATACAGATATATTTTAATAATCGTTTTCCTTTTTCCCGCTGCAATAAGTCTAATATTTTTTTATTAAAAAAATTGTCACTCACCGTGACAACGTTCCTTCTCATCCCAAGAACTTGACGTAGACAGCTTCTGTGGAGTAATCTTCAGTTAATTAACTTGTTATTGAATAATCGTCCGTTATACTAGAACTTTATACTAGTCGTATCAGAGGTCAAGAGGACCGCCTCTCGCATGGGCTCCTGCATTCACAACCCAGCGGCTAAAATTGGGATGGAATTAGGATAGGGATAGGGTTTAGGATGCTTTGGTGGTTTGGACTAGCCTCTGTGAAGCAGGAAGACTCCTTTTGTTGGAACGAGTTTCACATGAGATTGTCCGGGAATCGAACCCGGACCTCAGTGGCGAAAGGTGAGCGACTTCGCTCTGTGCCACGAGCGCCTTCCTTCACGCAGGACACTGCGGATAATAGCCAAACTCTGCACCTGATTGGTCTTTGCAAATAGTATCTGTTACACGGAAAGGAATATTTTCACACCAATTCTTGCCAAAAATGCTCCCTACCTTTGCTATTCATAATGCAACATTATATCTTCTATACGAGTTAGGACAGAAATTACAGAGCTCAAAAAATCGCGCTCAGATTGTACTTCTCCATGTACTACGTCACACAGTTTTTTCCTTTTTTGACTGTAAATAAATAATAAATACGCAATTGTATAGTACTATATGAATCTGCAAAAGAGTTTCTAACCAGCTGAACTTTCCTTTCTGAGCCGTGACTCGAATTCAGAAGCTCCGAGCTCCAGACCGAGCGCGTCACACTACTCCGCTTCGCAGTCGCTGGGGGTTGCCAACTTTTCCCACCGCTTCAAATCTCAAAGACCCCCACCACCCTTTCAAACTCTTGTAATTGCCGAAAATTCAGTTTCAATAAAAATTATATCTGCGCCATTTTTAAGAGATTTTGCTACATCCGTGAAAAAAAAGTTTGGAGCTGTTTTGAGATTTTTACAAATAAATTGCATTAACTTCAAGCAGCAATTATACAAAAAAATACTAGGTTTTTCAAAAAATGGTACATAACATTTTTAAAGATCTGATTTTTAGAATAGATTTCATTTAAGAAAAATATCTCTATCGTCAATATTGTCCTTTGGCAATGTTAATTTTATGCAATTTTCGAAACACAGAGTGCGGAAAATGGGACATGCGCAACTGTTATTACCGTCTACATAAGAGGATGCAATTTAAGAAAATATCTGGAGCAGTTTTTGAGATAATAATTATTTAAAAATTGCCTACACTTCACGTAAATATACGCAAAACTACTGTATCTCTGTGAAAAACCCTACACTAAGCCATATACTACATGAATTTTGAAAACGGAATAAATTAGCGTTTTTTGCAAGGATTGAAAAAAAATCCAATATAATAAAATCTATTTACACGAATAAATCAGCAATAAATTTAGGCTCTTATCCATCATGTCCTTCGTCAAGAGATAATACTTCCTGCCACGACAACATGGAAACGATAATTTGAAGAACTATATTCTACTCCCACTGAATTCTAGAAGACGTGCACAGATAATGAAGTGACATTTTTGTCTAGAAGCAAAACAAGGAGCCATCTCAGCATTTGCTCAATGGATCAGGGAAACTGGACGAAACACCTGATCGAGTGGGGGGTCATTGTCCCGGAGACTGCGGTACAATTCTTGTTACTGGTTATTTAAATTTGTACAGTCCAAATGGTAAATAATGCATTAAATATGACTGTTAAAATTAATGTTACTTTCCTTGTGAGTCTCTAATTGCATAGAAACAGTTATGCAACAGAAACTATTTCACTTGGGATTTAAACTTTTCTATTGATCTGGGCTGTCCGGGTGACGCCGCGTCGAAGGCTGGGGTGCTTTCCGGCACCCCAGCCTTCGACGCGGCGTCACCCGGACAGCCCAGATCATGACTCTGGCCGCGGAAGCCTACGATACTTTTCTCTTGAATTTAATCGTTTAATGTCATCTGGCAAAGTGTTGTAAAATAATGTACATGTATTGTGTGTGAATTTTTTGTAATGAGGTGTTGATACTGTCACCTGATGAATATGATTTCTACGTCGAGTGTTATAGTAATAGATATCGGCGTTTTCTGAAAATATATTCCCGCCCTTAAGCAAGTCATTTTTGACTAAAACTATTGATTCGTAAATCAACAGAGAAGGTAATAGTAAAATTCCTAGATTTATAAGAGGCTTACAAGAATCACGTCGGTGGGATTTAGTTATTATTCGTACATTTCTTTTTTGTAATCTAAAAGTCTGGGAGCTATAAGATGTACTTCCTCAGAATATTATGCCATATCTCAGGCGGGAATGCACATTCGCTAAATGTACACGAGCAGTATGAAGGCTGACTGAATTTGAAAGAATGTGTGCAATTAAGAAAGAAAGTTAGCTATCCCATCCAGAGTAAACAATGCAAACGCTGGGGCATCCTAAGTCGAATAACGATACCGCTAGTTGTATTAATGCCAGGAGCATCGCCACTATTCTCTGCCACAAATCTGCCAGCTCGACTCCGAAGTGTGTAAATTGTAAAGGCAATCACACCGCTAACTATCGCGGTTGCCTAGAATTCAAAAAGTTCACTAAATTGCACCACGTAGGTAGAAATCGCCATACTCCCGGTTCATCAAATCATCTAAAATATGAAGGTCCGACCTTCCAGTTCCAAGTCCCATAATACTTCTTTAAAAGCCAAATTCTACTACAAATAGATCACCTCTCCCTCTTCCCCTCTACATTTACCCGTTACCGTTGGCACCCTCCCTGGCAAGCCATACCTCTATCAGTAATCCCTGACTTAATCTGATTTCAAACACAGTCTTCCAAATAATGACCCCCAATCCCAAAAATTCAAAATATTGTAATGAACATGCTGCCAAGAATCCAAAATGTCTTTAAATAAATTGAAATATCTGACTCAGTTAAACTTTAATGCCAATGGTATAAACTGGCAAGACAATTGCTTCCGTTATTTTTTATCGGAACATCGTATTCACGATCGGAACATCATACTCGTTGCCTAACGGAAACGTTCCTAGTTCCCGGTGCACGCTTCAATACTCCACAATTCAAAATACATCGTAACGACCAAATCGCACAAACCGCTTCTGGTGGCGTAGCAATAATAATACAAAAAATATCCCCCATTCACAGGTACCAGATATCAGCCCCACGGAGCTAGAAACCATTGCGATAAGTGCACGCTTCAATGGCATTGACATCGCAATATTAACAGCCTACCAACCCCCGAACTAAATTTTTTCCACCTTCATCGCATAATATAATAAGTAATATCTTCATATTATTATTATTATCTTCATATTATGCTACAGGGATATCTTAACAGCAAGAACAAGGGGATGTAATGTAACCACCTAAAATTACTTAACTCATGTACTCCGCACCTAGAACTTAATGCCTCCATGAACCAACTTACTATCCAATAAACCCCAACAAGAAAACTGATATCATCGCCAAAGACATAAATGGACATCACTATGTCAGTTTAAGCAGACCTTGACTCTGACCACTCACCTGTACTGATTTCATTAGGAACGGCAGCCTTGCACAAAATGTAGCATATCCGGTCAAAAATCACCTGGACTATTTTCTTAGAAATTTTAAACGACTCATTAATCTCAAATTTGATTACGTCAGCAGCAATTGATCGTTAAATTGAAATCAGAAAAATGCGTAGAACATGGTAATCCCAGCGACATAAACAAATCAAACGAGAATTAAGCCATATTTAAAAAATAATTAAACGAAAACTGAACGATTTCCACTTTCAGAATTTTCAACAATTTCTAATGCAACTCCACCCAAATACGAAAATGTTATGGCGGACAATCAAAATCATTACGAAAGTGAAAATTTCTTCCCCCCTGCAAAGTAAAGGCAAAAGGACAAAGCAGAACACTTTCCAAGAACGGTTACTATTAACCCCATAAAGAATGCAATATTTCACTCACTTGAACATCATCTTCAACAACCATACTATACAGCCAAACAAAACTAAATTAATTTTGCCCTCTGAAAGAATCACAATAATAAATTGTCTCAAAGGTTTCTGGCTTTGTCCCTGGTCTCCATAATATTCCTAATTACGCTTTTAAAGATTTCCCAAAATCAGCAATAGCTATTCTAACAGCTATTTTCAGGGGCTCATTAAGACTAGAATACTATCAAGACAAAGAAAAGCAATAATTTTTCCATTCATCAAGCCAGGTAAAAATGCCAAACGGCAAATGAATTATAATCCAAAAAGTGAATTGCCGGCAATGGCTAACTTTTTTGAAAAAGTTTCTGGGAGGCCTACTAATCTACGCCCGCCAAACGCAAGCCATTCCAAATAGGCAATTCGGTTTCCGCCCAACTCATGCCACTACAAATCAACTACTTCGTCTGGGAGAATTTACTGTCTCAATGTTCGCCGCAAAACATCATGCAATGGCAGTCTTTGTTGATGTAACTAAAGAATTACCCACATTTGGCACCATGGCTGTATGTCCGTTCGTGCGTCTATTCATGGTAAACACTAGCGACTAAACCGTTTAGACATTTTCCTCCAAAACTGTTATTTCCTTATAGATATAGCCGAACTCGAGGTCCTGCGAATTTGAAACGGGTACTATTTTGTTTTTGAGGGTACTCTTCATAAACATTATCAATATTTTTAAAAAAATGCATACATTTCTTTTATTATTTTTTCTAGGATAGAACAAAGGATTGAAAAATGGAATTAGGTCTAATTTTCGTTGAACTCTCTGAATTTTTAAAACAATGCAAAAGTTACAATTTTTTTCGATGTATTGCTACCACTAGAGTATTGAAGGTAGGCTTTATTCCTCAGTAAAGTCTGTTATTCACAGACTGATCTTGAAATAAGGTCATGTTCAATTTTTAGAAAATGTGAGTCGTTTTCGTGTAATCGTTTGTTAAATATAGGCTATTTTTTAAAGGTTTTCTGAAAAATTGCTCCCGTTTTTCTTCCAATACGGCAAAGTACATTTATGAGAATAGCGCAGGAGCCATTTTGATTGAATTCTCTGGAAAAATAGAAAATAGCAATAATTATAAATATCGCGAGAAAGTATGTGCTGTTGTAGCATCACACATTTGTTTACAATCTAACGATAAAGGTTTAAACATATGCATATGGAATGGCTTTGACGGCTCGTGAATTCGTTACGGGCCGCACGCGAACAGAGCGACCGTGCCAGCGCGCCCCACCCAGTGAACGGCCTCAGTCTGAACGCGGCCAATTGCCTCAAGACCTCGAACCAAACACTTGCGTTCGCTTTGGCAGTGAATTTCCGGGTTTTTGCATCACAAACATTTAGATGATCGTCCTCAGCCTCCCCCTCGAACAATAATTGATTCATAATGAATCTAGTGTTATCAAAAGGATTGCATTATATACGATTTCGCCAATTACAAATTGAATTACAAAGATGAGCTGACCATCGTGTAAACATTAAGGCGAAATGTTTCGTCAGTGACGGTCGTCGGGGACGAGGTCGGAGTAGCTTGCGCCCGGCCGGGCTCGGCCGGGCTCGGCCGGGCTCGGCCGGGCTCGGCCGGGCTCGGCCGGGCTCGGCCGGGCTCGGCAGGGCTCGGCAGGGCTCGGCAGGGCTCGGCAGGGCTCGGCAGGGCTCGGCAGGGCTCGGCAGGGCTCGGCAGGGCTCGGCAGGGCTCGGCAGGGCTCGGCAGGGCTCGGCAGGGCTCGGCAGGGCTCGGCAGGGCTCGGCAGGGCTCGGCAGGGCCCGGCAGGGCTCGGCAGGGCTCGGCAGGGCTCGGCAGGGCTCGGCAGGGCTCGGCAGGGCTCGGCAGGGCTCGGCAGGGCTCGGCAGGGCTCGGCAGGGCTCGGCAGGGCTCGGCAGGGCTCGGCAGGGCTCGGCAGGGCTCGGCAGGGCTCGGCAGGGCTCGCCAGGGCTCGCCAGGGCACGTTTCGCTGCCGGCCACGGGCAGCAAGTGCTGCCGTGTCACAGGGCTACGCAGTCTGCAGTCCCGACAAGACAGCGCAGCAAATGCAGTCCGAATGGGCCTTTGATTTCTTGTGTAATGAGGGTGGAGAGGATGCACTTCATTTAATATGCAGATAAAATTACTAACAAACTTAACTTTGGATCAAAACGAAGCACCTAGATTATTTTTAGAGCTTTCAAAAGCTTTTGACGTCATTGATCATGACATTTTACTTTCAAAATTACCTTCGTATGGAATCCGCCCTAGATTGGTTACGTTCGTACATTAAACAAAGATCTCAAAGGGTAGAAATACCTTATTGGAATGATGGAACATTATGTACGTATCTTTCCGACTCTTTGCCAATTGCACGTGGAGTCTCTCGGGGATCGATTTTAGGCCCTATTCTTTCCTTTTTTTTCCTAGGGCTTTTATCCAGCCGACAGCCGGTTGCCCTTTACGTCCCGAAAGGACGCATACTCGACCATAGACTAGACAAACACTTGCGGGCTCCTCTGATCTGGGGTCAGCAGAACGCGAGGCCCTCCGCGACAACACACACACACAAAGTCAAGGGACAAACAGCCATGCCCAAGGCGGGACTCGAACCCGCGACCCTTCGGACCGAAGCGCTGAGTCGGTACTCGCTCTTAGCCACCTCGGCCATCGAGGTCGGCCCTATTCTTTTCCTACTATACGTAAACTATATGCCCTCGACGAGTCGAAACGGAAGAACAGTTCTCTTGGCGCAAGATGCAAACATTCTTTGCAATAAAAAAATCAGAATAATAAAACAGTAAATAGAACAATATCAGATGTTTCCAATTGGTTCCGTAATAACAAATTAATAGTAAATGAAAAGAAAACTGTTTTAATGCAGTTTTCCATTTCAAATAAACAATTCTCTACTCCATTGAAAATGAACGGTGTACTAATGACTAATGTTAAGTCAACAAAATTTTTACGTCTCTCAATTTATTCAAACCTGAAATGGAACGTCCATTTAAATGAATTGAACACAAAATTAAGTTCATTATGCTACGCGTTCAGAATTCTTTCAAATTTAGTCAGCCTTCATACTGTTCGTTGTCTCTATTTTGCGAATGTTTATCCCCACCTGAGATATGACATAATATTCTTGGGGAAAAACATCTTATATCTCCCAGACTTTTAGATTACAAAAAAGAATTGTACGAATAATAACCAAATCCTACCCCCATGATTCTTGTAAGCCTCTCTTTCTTAATCTAGTAATTTTACCATTACCTTGGCTGTTGATTTACGCATCAGTAGTTTTTGTCAAAAATGACTTGCTTAAGGGCGGGGATATATTTTCAGAAAACGCCGATGTCTATAACTATAACACTCGATGTAGTAATCATATTCATCAGGTGACAGTTTCAACAGCTCATTACAAAAAAATCACATAAAATACATGTACATTATTTTACAATACTTTCCCAGATGACAATAAACGATTAAATTCGACAGAAAGGTTTAAATCCCAAGTGAAATCGTTTCTGCTGCATAACTGTTTCTATACAATTAAAGACTATACTGAGAATCACAAAGGGAAGTAACATTAATTTTAACAGTGGCATTGTATTATTTACTATTTGGAGTGCATAATTCTAAACTATCTGTAACAAGAATTGTACTGCAACCTCTGGGTTAATGACCCCCATATCAATCAGGTTTTTCGTCCAGTTTCCCTGGTACATTGAGCAAATGCTGAGATGGCCCCTTGTTTTGCTTCTGAACATAAATGTCCCTTCATTATCTGTGCACGTCTTCTAGAATTCAGTGGAAAATATAGGTATTCAAATTATCGTCCATATCGCGGCAGGAAGTATTATTCCGTGAGGGAGGACATGATTGGGAATAAGAGCCCAAATTTATTGCTAATTCACCCTTGAAAATAGCCCTAAAATTTTATTACATTGGAGCGCATATTTTGTTAACAACCCTTGCAAAAAATGCTCTTCTATTCTGTATTCAAAATTCAAGAAGTATATGGCTTCGGGTAGGTATCACAGAATTTTGAAAACGTGCACAGAATTCATTTCTTCCCATAGCACGTCAAACACAGTTTTTAACAGTTTAGACGTTAAATAAATAAATAAATAAAAACAAAGTGTGGTGTTGGCCGTAGAGTACTGCATGTACTTTTTACGCGTACTTTTGTGTAATTCGTTTTATAACAGAAATTCCCTGCTTCTGAGTGCTGTGTGCCTAGCAGAGCTTGTCACAGTTGTTAGATATCCGTGGATTCAAGTATTATTTCTTGTGTTGGTTGCAGAAGAATATTTTGTTAAAATTGCTACGTGTATTTTACGCATAATTAGTGTTTGTAGAAAATCTACCTACGTCTAATTTACGCTTAGCTGTAATTAATTTCTAAACCTATTTTTAAGGTTTAGTATTTTTCTATATTAGCGAAAGTGTGAATGAAGTTTATAATAAATATATTTTATATTGAAGTATTGTTAGTATGGATTTACGTACAGAATGACTGAAGATGCATACATATTGAAGATTCACTCATTCGGTAGATCATAATTATACGATTTGGATACGAGATCTCACAACATAAAAAAGAGTAAAATATTGTGATGATAGAGACGGTGATTCTCTTTTTTCCAAATAGAAAACAACAGTTTTTTGTCGCATATCACTGGAATTTAAAAATATTTCTGTCAGAAACTTCATTGCTAAAACTTCAACTTGCAAGGATGATTAATTTGATTCATTTCTAATGTCTGGTTACTTTAGTAAATTAACAATTTGGGCAAAAACGTACAATAATTTTTTTTATTAAAGCACATTTCATTATGTATTTATGATGTTTATGCAGAATTACCATTTTGTACGTGTAAAAATCAGTAATATTCTAGAGATGAACATATATAGTCGCGTTGGATGTAATTACTGTTAATATTTCATGTATACACAAATAGACATTTGTTTTGAATTTACTTTAAATATTATATATGCATTGTTCATCACGCAAGATTTGATGTTTGATCGTTTTCTGCTTTACTACCAGTAAAATGTTTGCGTAAGTTAAGAAATGTCTATGTATTCCCAACGCGTTTCTTTGCTCAATTCGCCGGTTTGTGGTTGTTTGTTCGACCCATAGACATATAGTACTAGACTGGCAACGTCCTATCTCGTAACATTGGCGCTAGTGAAGCCAAAATCTTGCGCTCGTCGCCATCTTTTGTCACTACAAGTTCGTTCGCTGCCTGTGCTGTACGTGTTAAATTAATGAGCTTTTTTCTTAATTTCGAATTGTTTCCGTTGTGTTTCGTGATTTCTGAATCACTTCCAGCGCCATGGTGAATACTTGCGTCGTGTTTGGATGAAATTTTTCGAATTCGCGACACAGGGGAAAAGAAATTGGAATTTCAATACACCGGTAAGTTACTACCTTTTCTTTACCAATTACTGAATTTTACTGACTGTTGACGATTTTTGTTAAGATTGTAATGTTAAGTTTGTATGATTAAACAACTAATTTAAACTGAGTAAGAAAAGAATAAGTTTGTGTTGATTAAAGTTCCTGAGGAGTGATTTGTAAACCTAACCTCTAATGCCTTTTTGTTTTGTTCTGATTTTGATTAGTTTTCCAAAGCGAGAAGATTGCATAAAAGAATGGGTTAATGCCATTAGGAGGGAAAACTGGCAACCAACATCTGCGTCTGGTGTTTGCTCCGAACATTTTGGTCATTGTATGTGTAAAGAATGTAATTTACTTTTGGGTCAGGTGACCTCCATTTCGATCAGGTTTTCATCCAGTTTCCCTTGATCCATGAGCAAATGCTGAGATGGTCCCTTGCCTTGCTTCTGGATATTAAAATGTAGCTTTTTATCCTCCTCTTAAATGTCGATACAGAATGGACACTAGTTCTGTTTTTGACTATAAAGCAATAAAACCGATTTAAAATTTGATATTGTTTTATTTCCCAAAAATATTTCCTGTTCAATATTGGAGTTTTTATTAGCAACTGTACGTCGAAAATTTGTGTTCATAGATTTTCTAAGAGTTCATTGACATATAGCAGTATATGTCCATAAGTGATAGTGTAGTGACCCAATATGGCGGGGGGCGCAATCAGTTGGCTTCAAAAAGAATCGTTCATTGCCAGTCTAGTACTATATGTCTATGGTTCGACCCCTCTTTCCAGCCGAGAGAACTTCGAGTCATCGAATCGCTGAGCACGCCGTGCCCTCGAAACCGCACTGAAGGTCGTTCACGTGATTGTAGTGACTATCTCATCAGGCAAAAACTGGGGCCATATGGTTCCTTAAAAAATAGGTCCAATTATTTGCGGGAAGGTAATATTCTTGAATGTTATTTTGCTTCAGATGAACAAACTGAATGTTTTCAACATCCTCTAACAATGAAATGAGTTTATTAAATTCTGGAGAGTCATGTACACTACTCCAAACCTCCATAAAGAAACGATTGAATAACAATAATTTAACAGAGAGGAAATAAATTTGTATAGGTAGTAATGTTTTTCACACTAAATCCCTTGCATTTATATAAAATATCCCTATAATTTAAACTGATGTGGTGATGTGGACAGCGGGATAACTTAATTGTCGTTCTGCGTCTTTCTTGATACTTGCCGATGTGAATACGTAAAAAAATGATGTAGTGTACAATTTAAACAATCGCAAAATACCAACGCAACTCACGAGGCTTACCAGACGTGGTGAATAAAAAAAACCAAACTAACGTTTCAAGGCCAAACATTTACCTGTCCTGGAAGAGTGAGAATGACATTGGAGTAGAGCTTGTGGAATATCTTCTTGGAGTAGTTGACCTGGCTGCAGGCGTTGGGCTTGTAGTCGCGGTGGCGCACGCAGAACAGCAGCCCGTTGCGTGAGTTCTGCACGCGGCGCTCGTCCAGCACGAAGAAGGCGACGAAGAGCGTCGCTTGGAAAATGTACGTGATGAGGACGCCCATAGCCGCGTACAGGCAGAACGACTGCAGCGATGGTAAGATCTGAAATTGAAGAGAAAGTCGGTTGTTGATTTCACATTTCACACGGAAAAACTGGATGAAAACAAAAGACCATTGCCTGTTTGAGGGTACGACTCTCGTTCACTGTGAACTGTTTGTTGGATTCGATTCTAAATAAAGCTTGTAGTGTTCTTTCTTCACAATGTGTTTCAAACTGCGCAGTTTGGATACTGGAGGTCGGTTTGTTCACAATGGATGTTTTGAACGGGTATTTCTTTAACTATAATTAACCGCAGTTGTACGAGTACTTGTGGCGAAAGACGAACCTAGGAAGAAGTGGTAATGAAAAAATGAGAAATTTCCTTCAACTGATCAAACAAGTTTACTCAATAAACCTCAGGTGAGTTTTCAACTTTCTTAATTTCAGAAAGTGAACGTAACCATTAAAGTGCTTTCTTACGAAAGTGAATAGGTAATTATGCGGTGGATAGACTTGAGATTGTTTATAGTGAACGTGAGGGCCGAAGGCCCGAGCCTCGCCGTGACTTGGATCCGGGTGAACGAAGTGAAAACCTAGCCTTTGAAAGTAATTTGACATTACAATGTGGCGGGAACAGCGTATGCGAAGACATTGCACAGCGGCATAATAAACCGAAAGCGAAGAGATCGAATCTTATTCGGCGGGACTCCTTCGTTTACGAGAACCGTACCCTAAACTAAGAATTAGCCCAACAAAAACTTACGCACGAGTTATTCGCAGATATGGATTCCTGGTGGAATACGCCAACAAGAAGGTGATTTTTACATGAAAGTACTATAGAATTGTATAATTTTAATGTTAGTAATTCTTTCTAATTTGAGGAGGAACCAACATTTGTAATATTCTGGTAAATCCTGCCTTTTATAGGAAGTAGAAAGTGATAAAACTGTTTCGTTTGACGTGTTAAGAACTTTTGCACAACGATTTCGATGAAGAATAAAAATGGTAGTAGTTTCGAACTTGACAGCAGTGTACCGCTAATGTTAAATTCTCAGAATTCTCATCTTCTCGTTTCCTTTGTTTGATAACAGCGGTCCAGTAACATGATGTGGCATCATAGCAACGAAGCGTAAGCAGCACACGCTGCCACTAGTTCGTAACAGCATCCATTAAGCAGCGCGTATCGTTCACTGATTGATTGTTGGTGATTCCGTCAACTACTAAGGTCATTAGTCTCGTACGTGTAGTGCAGGTATTTTCCTTAGTAGGTGACACCCCTAGCTGGATGGCGAGAGTCGAGACCTATCGTCGGCTAGCGGGGTTTTCTCCAACCAGGTACCTCCCACCAGCGGGGCCCCAGCCGGGAGAAGCTCTAAGCCCCCGACCGGTCTCGCGGCATGTGTGGTAGTGTAGTACATGTAAGTGTAAGTGTGTATAAGGATCAGACACGGAAGGGGAAGGAAGGAAAGATCGCGAGTGGTCCGTGGCCCGTTGGTTTGGGTACTGCTCCGGCATTCGCCTGTGGGTGCCCGACGGGTGAGGTCCGTGTGTGCGGGGGATCGTCGCGACTGACCGTGGAGGCGCCGACGAGGAAGGCGACGACGTCGGTGAGCGAGGTGATGGTGATGGAGGGCCCAGCGTGCTGCAGCGTGCGGCCCATGCGCTCGGCCAGGCGCAGCTGGCGCTCCGCGGGCGTCAGGTTGCGCCAGCACGCCATGATGACGAACATGTCGTCGACGCCGATGCCTAGCAGCAGGAAGGGCAGCGCCGTGTGCACGGGCCCGTACGAGATGCCCATGAGGGAGCACAGCCCCACGGCCACCACGAACGCCAGCCCCACGCACATCAGACCCACGTTGGCCAGCAGGAACTGCAACAACACGCCACGCTCACCGTCGGGAAGCAAAACAATAGTCATCGTAACATGGATATTTAATGCATGCGTTCACTTTTATACTCTATGAATGATCTTGGCTGTCAGGGTGGGCAGGGTCGACGGTTGTGATGCCTCCGTTCACAGGAATGAAATGCTTCAGCCCTGAGGAAGACCACGAGAAGATAGTCCACGTCGGCATCACAACTTTCGATGATGTGTCACCTCGATGGCCAATATTATTCGCCTGATTCCCGCCACGGAATCCTGTATTGTGTATTTACAAAAAATAAAGATGCCTTGGATAACCATCAGAAAGAAAAGTAATAGTTATTTTAACAATGATATACGGATATAATGCATTAGTGTACACTTGCACTGTACAATTTAAAAAAAGAATTAATATGCCTGTAACAAGTAAAATATTTCAACTTCCGGATCAATGACCTCGATGATCTCAATCACAATGATCAATCAGGTTTTTGTACAGTTTCCCAGAGCCACTGAGCAAATGCTGAGATAGTCCCTTGTTTTTCTTCTGGACATAACTGTAACTTTACACGTTTATCTATTATTTTACTAGTAGTGATAGGAGTAGATCTGGTTGAGTTACTATTTTGTTAGCAATGCAAAAATTATCTGCTGTTTGTTTACCCATGCAAATAATTGTTCCACAATTCGGGAACAAAAATGTATAATTTTCATATGTTTCTACACTCTTTTATTGAAACTTTTATTCATCATTCGACTATTTATTGGCAAAATATTAGGAAGACATTCAGGAGCTCAAGAAAACATGCGCAGATGGTACTACTTCTCCATAGGTCACGTATAGTTATTACTGTTCTTTAACTAAATAAATGAATCAAACAACAATATACTTCAGCTTCAGGAGCAATTACCACATTTCATGTTCTGGTTTTGCGTCCAATTTACATTGAACAATTGAGCAAATGCTGAGACGGACCCTTGTTTTGCCCCTGGGCATAAATATAACTTCAATATGCGCATCTTTTGTGGAGCTCTGCGTTAGCTATTTGTGGAAGAAGAGCCGGTGGTACGAATTACTTTTTTGTTTACAATACCACAAAATTAAACGTGTAATTTGCCATGATAAGGCAGATAAGAATTATTTAAGGGCGAAAAATGTCTACTTTTCAAATGTTGCTAACCTCGCTTGTTTGTATTTTTATGTATCATTCAACGATATTTTGATGTTAAAGTGTGGGGAAGAGATTCTGAGGCTCAACAAAACGTGCAAAAAATCACTTACTCAAAACTCGATCCGCTTTTCTGCTCTTTTGGTGCAAAATTTTGTGGCCGATACTGTGCAACTTTGTTGCAATATGAATGTAAATCCTGATAATGTGCGAGGGACATCTAGGCAGTAGGCGTCGTAAAAAATTACAATTTCATGACAGTATATATTGTAGCTTAAACAGGATATGTTTCACAATTTTCCTCACAATCATCATCAAAATTGAGATATTTGTTATACCGAGTGCTCAACGTTTGTATCCCTGTGTTATAGAAGTCTGTCGCCTGGGATAGGTACCCTTTGACAGCTATCTGCAGCTCTGCATCATTGTGATACGCATAATCCTGATCGAACAGGAATTTCTTGAAGTGTAAGAAAAGAAAAATCGCTGAGGGCGAGATCCAGAGTAAAGGGCGGAAGATCGAACTTCTCTCAGCTTTACTGCTGCAGAAGATCTTTGTGAGCAGAGTCGATGTGTACGAACTCTTAATGGCCTTTCGCAAATTCTGCAGTGTTGTACATGCCGTTAAGCGTTCACAGTCTCACCTATACTCGACGAGAGAATGCTCTTTCTGACTCTGAAGACCGCGCACAAGTCTTTCGCGTCCACAAAGTCTGCCTTGCAAATTTGGCCTTGGTCGGAGAACGCACTGCCTACTGTTTGGTTTTGAAGATAAAGTTGGCATCCCACGTTTCATTGCCTCTGACAATCGGAACAAGAAACACGATAGTGGTATGATGCACGTCGCTACGATAGTGGCACCTCTTCTGAAATGTCAATGCGGATCCCATGCATTTTTTTTTGTTTCGTGGAGGTAGTTGGTCGGGCTCCGACCTTGGATACACTTAATACAACAAATACAGTAAAATATGTCTAAACAGGAACCTGCACAACCCGGACACCTGCCTTAACCTGAAAATTTCTACGGCCCGTTAAGTTAAATGGCATTTCACACAGTATAAAACGGAACCTCTCCAACGCGGAAACGGAACGGTTTTTCATGTCCTGCAGGGAAAAAAACATCTTTATTAAACCAAATTCCTGGTGTATTATGGGAATCCTAATAATGGTGGATTATGTGGTACGGACTAGTAAAAGCTTCTTGTACATATGAGATCTGTTAATAACAATAATTAGAAAATGTTATAAAATAACGGCCATAAATCAAAATTTGCATTTTTCGAGTTGGACCGTAACAGCTCATGAACGATATGAATTGGTAGTTATGTAGGACAGCATAGCCATGAAAGCACTTTCAAGAGAAATATAATGATTAGTTTCCAAAGAGTTATCAGCAACAAGGAGAATTTTAATTAGGTAACAAAAAACGCAAACATAAACCATTAAAATACTTTCAGTTATCATTTCGAGATATACATTATGAGACATTTTCGAAACAATATTCTTATTCGTTTTCAAACACAAATGTACAGTGAAATGAATGAATGCTATGAAGTCCTAGTAAACAGCAAAAACACATTGAACTATTTCTGAAAAAATAAATTCAAAAAATTCTTAATAACTCATTTAACAGTCCTTAATTTCAAGCTGCCTGAACCGCTGCTGACTGCCAAGTCCCAGTTTTGTCAGTAATGATGTGCTTCAACATGTCACATTCTTCTTCTCTAGGCATATGTAGAGGATGAATGAATGAATTAATTAATGTATTTATTTATTTACTTATTTTTGTTTGTTTGTTTGTTTACTTATTTTACGTCAAAAACAGCTCAAAACTGTGTGACGTGCTACGGGGAGAAGTTAATTTTGTGCACGTTTTCATAACTCTGTAATCCCTAACCTAAGCCATATACTACTTGAATTTTGAGTACAGAAAGAAATGAGGGTATTTTTTGCTAGGATTGTGAACAAAAATATTCGCTGGGATGTAATAACACTAATTTTCAAGTGTAAATCAGCAATAAATTTGGGCTCTTGACCATGTTCTTCGTTGTCTTTCGTGAAGAAATAATACTTCCTGTCGCGACAACATGGAGAACAATGTTTGAATAATATATTCCCCATTGAATTCTAGACGACGTGAACAGATAATGAAGTTACATTTATGTCCAGAAGGAAAACAAGGAGCCATCTCAGCATTTGTTCAATGGATCAGGGAAACTGGACGAAAAACCTGATCGAGACGGGGGTCATTGACCAGAAGCTGCGGTACAATACTTATTACAGGTTGTTAAGAATTATACAGTCCAAATGGTAAATAATTATTAAAAGTCCCTGTTAAAATTAATGTTACTTGTTCACACATTAACGGCGGAAATAATTCATATATGGAACCTAATCTCAAATAGACACAATTATAACCATTCCTTGGTGTAAATTGAGAGCAAAGGGTGTACATTTCAAACGTATCGCGTATTTTTTTATTCTCCCTAAATGCCGCCGGCATAAGTGGAGAGAAAAACAAGATGAAAAAAAAGGAATAACCGCTGGGATAACTGCTTCGCAAAAGGTCGGGAGAGCGCACTACTTCCCGGACCGGGCCACAGCGATCTTCGCCACGATAATACGTAAAGCGCCTCAACTTGTCGCTTTTCCGAGAGAAACAGCTGTTCTACTTTAGACGCTGTCAGCACGCATTGTTACGATCATCAGACGACGTAAGACATCTGGCAACGTAAGACATCTTCACATATCGCAAACGTATTAAATGATTTATTGACGATCAGTGTTCCGATCGAAACTCCGTGTCAAGATTTTATCCAGCTGCTTTCGGGGCGTGGCATGCATCCACGCAAGAACAAGGTGTCAGAAACGTAAAGAATTCTCAGGGCAGGTAAAACAGGATGTTTTCCTAAAGTCGTTAAGGTAGAAAAGTAGCTTCTAACCCAATATATACTAGCAGCCTTAATGTTTTTTTTTTGTTTCAGAACTTTATGTTTTATGAACCAGTGCAGGTGGTTTCTTCCAAGTCGTTCAACAAAGATATTCGCTCTCCCACACTACAAATGTATAAACCGAGCTATTTGACGCCTTAACAAGGAGAGTACAGGCAAAGAGAAGGGAAAGAGGTCTTCTCGTTCGCTTGCCATCACTCGACTGAGTGAAAAGTTAATCGTAGCATGTGTGTACTCTAGCCTGCACAGGTATACGTGTCCGGTTTATCTGTGCAGGTTTGCCTGACAAGTACGAGTACATCGTAAGGTATGTGCCGGGCCCTACAGCCGTGGACTATTTTACGAAGGTATAAGCTCGTACTTTAGGCTTAAGTAAATTCTGTAGGGGCAGCAGAGATTTTGTGGTAATCCATGATAAAATATCCACCCGGATATATATGAGAGATATCAACCACAATAGTAGGCTATATAAATTTACTTTCCAGAAAATTCAGCCATACAGGTGTTTCGGGAAAATTTTCCCATCATCAGTGGTTCTACATTATACAATTAAATTCACAAATTAAAAAAATATTTATTGATTTACGTCAAAAAACAGTTAAAACTGTGTGTGACGTGCTATGGGGAGAACTGAATTCTGTGCACATTTTCAAAATTCTGTGATCCCTACACTAAGTCATATACTACTTGAATTTTGAATGAAGAAAAAAACAACAACCGCTGTAATAAATGTAATATGTAATAAAATGTATTTTCAAGGATAAATAAGCAATAAATGTTGGGCTCTTATCCATGTTGTCCTTCGGAAAAATACTTCCTGCCGCGACAATATGGAAACGATAATTTGAATAACGGTATTTCCCACGGAATTCTAGAAGACGTGCACAGATAATGAAGTTACATTTTTGTCCAGAAGCAAAACAGGGGCCATCTCAGCATTTTCTAAATGGATCAGGAAAACTGGACGAAAATCCTGATCGAGATGGGCGTCATTGACCCAGAAGCTGCCATACAATACTTGTTAAATATTGTTTAGAATTATACAGTCCAATGGTAAATAATACATTAAATATCACTGTTAAAATTAATGTTACTTTCCTTGTGATGTTCAGTATAGTCTCTAATTGTATAGAAACAGTTATGCAGCAGAAACAATTTCACTTGAGATTTAAACTTATCTATCGAATTTAATCGTTTAATGTCATCTGGAAAAGTGTTGTAAAATAATGTACAGGTATTATATGTAAAATTTTTGTAATGAACTGTTGATACTGCCACTTGATGAACATGATTTCTACGTCGAATGTTATAGTAATAGACATTTTCTGAAAATATATTCCCGCCATTAAGCAAATCATTTTTGACAAAAACCACTGATTCGTAAATCAACAGACAAGGTAACGGTAAAATTACTAAATTAATGAAGAGAGGCTTACAAGAATCACGTGGGTGGGATTTGGTTATTATTTGTACAATTCTTGTTTGTAATCTAAAAGTCTGGGAGCTATAAGATGTATTTCCCCAGAATATTATGCCTTATCTCAAGCGGGAATGAACATTCGCGAAATATACACAACGATCAATGTGAAGGCTGACTGAATTTGTAAGAATTCTGAACGCGTAGCATAATGAACTTAATTTTGTGTTCACTTCATTTAAATGGAAATAAAATTAATATATGAATAGCTATATCTTACAAGGAATTACATAATTTACTTGAACATTAAATTATTTAACTATTGCACTTACCCAAATTTAATGTTCAAGTAAATTATGTTATTCCTTGTAAGATATAGCTATTCATATGTTAATTTATGAATTTAATTGTATATTGCAGAGCCACTGATGATGGGCAAAATTTCCCGAAACACGTGCATGGCTGAATTTTCTAGAAAGTAAATTTATGTAGCCTACTATCGTGGTTGATATCTCTCATAACCTGGATATTTTAACTTAGGCGTAAGGTAAGACGACATGACTTCAAGGTCGGACACGTGACTTAGTGCATAACGTCGCTACCTTACGCGTACCGCTAAAACTCTTTATTCTCGTACACGCTGACCTTTCCTGCAAGCAGCCACATTGATAGAAACGTTCCTTCTTAATTACGTGCACGATCGCCAGGAAACGGTCTTTCCAGGACATTAACAATCGGATCGTTTACGATTGTATTGGTTTTCGCTAAAGATGTGTTTCTGCTCGCACGACCCCATTACACCTTAGGTTCCGCCCCGAAACTTGGAGTCAGGCGGTTCTGGGTTTCAAATTCGTCGAATTTCTCGACACAGCTGATGTCCATACTTTCCTTCCCTACCCCGTACATTTCATCTCCTTGGAAACACCTAATAGCCGTTCGTTGTGGCGCTGAAACGGAATTTGATTGATGGTTCAGGGAGCGTCGACTGATAAGATCATTAGTCCCCTAAGTGTAGTGCATGATTTTATCGCTGGAAGTGGCGGTGATCTTCCCCGCTAGATGGCGAAATTGGACGATGACCTGCATGTCGGTTAGCGAGATTTCCCCCTACCAGACATGTCACCGGCCCAGGTATCTCCCAGCCGGGACCACAAGCTGTAAGCCACCGACCGACTGCTCTCCCGTCGTATCTGGTAGTGTAGTATACGTAAGTGTGTGTAAGTAAGGGGAAGGAAGAGGAAGTAAAGATCGCGCCCGGTCCATGGCCTGGTTGTTACAGTCCTGCTCCGGCATTCGTCTGGTGTTGACCGGAAAATAACTACCGATAAGAGCAGCCGGCCGCTAGAATTCTCCACTAAACAGCAGCTGAATTGAACCTAGCTACCTAGCTAGTATCGAAAATCCTGCCACCATGAGGACTCCCACCATAGGCCCTCGTGATGAGAGTCACTGAAGTGACATCCATCTATTGCCTCAGCCAGCTTAAGCTGCTCCCCGCGGAATCCGAGCGTCCCAAATATGCCAAGAATATGCCATCGTTGCGAAAATGGAACACAATATGACTAAGAATTTTTTGAAAATCACGTACTTCTAAAATACGAACAGTGTTATTTGTACACATATTTTGCAGCGTGGTGACAAGCAGTCATGCAGGTTACCAACTTCAAGATCAAACGACAAAGTTCGTGTAGGAGTAGCAACAAGGCCCGCGCATTGCTGAAGGGAAAATAAAAAAAAATGTTTATTCAGAAAATAATTAAATTATTTTAAAAAATTGTATTCAATGGGTTAATAGCGATGAATATTTATTTAATAATGTATTTATTTACTTATTTTATTCATTTAATGCCACAAAAGCCAGTTAAAAAATGTATACGTACTCTGGGGAGAAGTGTATTTTAAAACGTATGTTAAAACGCGAAGTGTATTTTAAAAAATAAGTAAAACGCAAAGATTCACGAAATATACCATGGTTTATTTCTACACCCACCTCGCCCACGAACTGTATCGGGTGCTCGCGTCCGCCCCCGAAGAGGATGGGCCATCCACCCTGCCCAGCCAGGAGAGCGCCTCGCGGTGCACGTCAGCAGGGGGCGAATGGCGCCAGGGGGGCAGGGGGGCGGGGGGGGGGGGGCAGGCGCCGGAGTGAGAGTTGGCTTTCGCGATGGCGAGAATCAAGGATTGGATTGGTTGGACAAGACGCGTGCTTTCTGACAATTCGAGTGCGTTGAATATAGTAGGGTCCAGGAAGGTGATATAGACATAAGTAGTTATGTCACTCAATAACCAATGAAAGAACTTTGAGAAAAAGTTAATAAAATTCATTAATCACACGTCTCTTGATCATGTAACCTGGGAATAAACACGTTCATCTTAACGACTCAAATCATCAAGAACTTTATGGGAAATGACGCAATTTAAATACTTAGTTTCAACCATATATATATATATATATATATATATATATATATATATATATATATATATATACGAGGTGTAATAAAAATAATAATAATAATAATAATAAGAAGAAGAAGAAGAAGAAGAAGAAGAAAAAGAGAAAATGTTGAAGAATAGTCCAAGATGATCCCACAGCAAAAATCCAAAACAAAACAACATTGGGACCGGGAGACATGGCTCAGGGCATCAACGGATATCACTGCAGTCCCTCTATCCGGGCGGTCGTACAACGCTGGCAGGAGTTTCGTCACTGGCTTGTCAGCTAGGTGGAATCTAGCCGCTGTCGAGAGAAGAATTCTAGCGGCCGGCTGCTCTGACCGGTATTTTTCCGTGATTTTTCCGGTCAACACCAGGCGAATGCCGGAGCAGTACCCTAACAAACGGGCTACGGACCGCGCGCGATCTTTCCTACCTCTTCCTTGTCCTATCCCTTACAGACACTTACACTAGCATAGCACTACACTACCACACATGCCAGGTGACCGGTCGGGAGTTTAGATCTTGTCCTGGCTGGGGCGGTGCCTCGCTAATGGGAGATACCCGGTGTGGGAAAACCCCGCTAGCCGACAGTAGCTCGGCGCCGGATCTCGCCACACAGCGGGGGACGACCACCTCCCGAGAAAAAACACGCACTATACGTACGGGACTAATGACCATAGTAGCTGACGCGCCCGGAATCAATCCATCAAAACAACATTGGAAGAAGTGGCGCTTGAGTTGGACGTGGTTGAAGTCATCGCTCGCCGGGAAGTTCATTCAAGGGGCTTCAATTTAATCTGCGCTGGCGACGCCCCTCTGGCGATGCGGAAAAATTGTCGAGTCGAGCGCGGGAGTCCCAGCGCCACTTGACCCCCGGGGGTCGCGGGCCCCTCGGCCGCCGGCGAAAGCGAATTTCGAACGGGGCGTCGTCGAGCAGCCGAGCGCGGGGCCGGATGACCCTGCAGAACGCTGCAGCGGAGGCTGCAATCGCTCGTTGCGGATCATCGACGGAAGGAACTGTGCCGATTGATGCAACAAGTTAAAAAGAATGCAAGACAGTATGTGCTCTTGAAGCATCAAGAAATCCTCTATATTTAACTATTTCGTCTGAATTTAACCAATTAGTGAATAACGCTTTGATTTGCATTTTCTTCAATTTACGGGAAAGAGATCATCCGGCAGACAATTTCGTTAACCTTACTGTCATCATCACTGCCTGCAACATCGTCGTAATAAAATTCATGAAAACTGTAGTCCAGGTTGTTCTGTCAGAGATGGAAATTGCTTGAGGTCTTTCCAACGTGTTCTGAACGTGTTCTTGCTTACATTGAAAACCGTGCCGTGCATTATTTTTCTCTGTCATCAACAGATGAAGATGCGTACACGATATGTATACGAACCCAACATCTCAGACTAAAACGTGTGCAATCTTCTCCCTCATACGTCACATACAGTTTTTACTGTTTTTTTGACTAAATAAATCAAATTATATCTATTGAGTTCTATGAGAAATAGTCGTTTTGTACTGTTTATCCATCCAAAGATCAGCTACTTCAATTACCTCTCTGACCGAGATAGCTATTATGCATGTTCCTCTTCAATAATTTATGTTTCTAAACGATCGTGTTCTTACGAAATATAATCTTCATATTCTGAGTGTACTTGAAGCATCCCAGTATGAGACTTTCACAATAGTACAACCCTTAAGATACTGCTTGTCTTAAATTTAAAATCTCGCAGGAAAATAGTCCAAATAAAATGACCAACGTTTCGAGCGCAGAAATCTCCCGAACAATTAGGTGGTGATATGTTAACCCACTGACTGCCAAAGGCACATCTGGATGCCATACGTTAAAGAAGAATATCGTCTCTGATGACTACATTATATTTTTACTTTATTGGTGAAATCATTTTCAGATGTTCCTAAAAATAGTTTTAAAAATTAAATTCAATGTCACATATGTGATTCACACATGAATGACACCGATGACCCTCGTGGCCCCTGTACATATTTACATGAGGGTCACCAGTGGGGCACAATTTTTTAAAGAGTGAGTACTTACTCAAATTCAATGATATTCAGGACATTTCAAAGGAAAAACAAATACAGAAATATTAAGTGATTTTAGACAAAAAAGGAACTGTAATGAAAAAAATACAAATATAATACAGGGAACAAATTCTATACAAAAGAATGACGCTGCTACAAGCGGTAATTTAGGACGCTAAGAGCATTCTATATAATAAATTGTGATTCGCCTTATTGGAGAAAGTTGAAACTAAATCAATTTGAAACCCGCTTGGGAAGATAGACCTTGAAATAAACACCCGCGTGAGGCCCACCCATGACTCTCATGGCCCTCACCATGTGTACTGCTGGGGCCCGCTGATGGGCCTCACGGAACCATATCACACCGCGTGAGGCCCACCCGCCACCCTCGCGGCAGTCAACGTGTTAAGAGGGCAAAGTAATCCTTCCAATCCAGTGTCCTTCAAGCCTAAAGGCACTTCGGTAAAAGAAAGGTGCGCTGTCCCTTTGGCTCGCGAGGCAGGCGTGGCCGCGTCCCACTCACCCGAAATTCCACCATGTTGAAGTTGGAGAGAATGACTTGCACGTAGACGAACATGAGCACGATGCCGATGGCCAGCTTGTCGATATCTTGGAACATTGCCGCGGCGCTGATGTCTCCATAACTGGAACAGAATTAAGCATTTTGAGCTGAATGCAATACATACAGAAACAATGTCTACTTCTTCGTTTTATATCGGTATTAAATCAAAATTGTAAAAAGAACGCAAACGAATGAAGTTTGCTAACGAAGACACAAGCCGAAGTAACGCGACAATGCCCGGTTATTTATTCCAATATTTGTTATCTATTAAAATATTATCTATTGGACAGGAACAGAAATGATCTGTATCTCTACATGTATATATACATTAAATAAGTGGAAGTCTCCTGACACATCAGGTTTCAATAAATTCCACATTGAACTGACGAAAACACGGACATATAATGAAGTTTTATTTTTAAGTCCACAAGAAAAATAAAGAAGGCATCTCATCCTTTGCTCAACGGATACACAAAAGCTGCTCGAAATCACTGATTTTGATGGTCATCGTTGACCCAGAAGACCCGAAGCTGAGGTACATTACTTGTTACATACTTATTTAGTATTTTCGAAGAATACCGCCCGAATGATAATGCATTAAATATTATTGTTAAAATAAATAATACTATCTATTTTCAGGCCAGGTAATGCGTATAGGAACAGTTACAGGAAGTGAATAAGAATACGGCAGAAAAGTTTCATGTGGCCCTTCAACTTGTGTATCGATTTTAATCGTTTAATGCCATCACACCGGCTTTAATAGTATAGTGGTCATCATGCCAGGCTACTGATTCCAAGTTCGCGGGTTCAAATTCGGTCAAAGTCACGGACACGTGTCGGCATGCGAACGCATGTAAAACAGATCGCAGGAAAGACCGATCGCCCTTGGCCGATCCTCGCAAAATTTAAACCTCTAGCAATTTAGCACCAATCGATCAAAAGTTTCGATTTGAATTACCGGATAAGATCGCGAATATTGTACTTTGCGCGATTGGCCAGCGTTATCTGGTATTCAAATCAAACGTCAGTCAGCACGGTGTCTTAGAATAAGCACCTCTGATAGCAAGGCATCTCTTTGTACACGTCTGAGCCACAATCCACGTTCAGCTGCCGTCAAGGAGATATCATAAATTCTACGAACGCCTGTGCATGCAGTTTGCCTAAGAATCAGGAGGAAATGCTTCGCAGCTGGAAAGTGTATAACTCCGCCACTTGAACGCAGCCACTACAAGTTCATTGGCAAAAGTGTCAATATTCGACTCCTCCCCTTGCCCAAGAGGTTCGTAACGTTTATTCCCGGTATATTATTGGTGTGTCCTGGCAGCGGGCAACACGGAACGAAGCGTGCATTTGCAAGGCCGTGAGCGCGGCAGCTGCCCCCGTTGGCGGCGCGATCAGCAGGCCTTCGGCGCCGGCGCCGCGGGGCAGGGGGCGGGGCTTCCTCCAGCGCCAGCAGCCCGGGCCGGCGGCGCCAGCGGGGGCGGTCCGGCCGGCGGGGGCGGGGCGAGCGCGGGCGCGGGATCCATACGACGCCTGGGCGCCCGCCAGCCGCCCGCCCCCCCCTCGCGAGGCCACTCTCCGAGTGCCAATTACACGATATTCACACTTCCACGACATCTCGCGCGCCTTGCGGGCTGCAGCTGGTTCAACGCCCTCCTCCTAGGGCATCGATTGACCCTGCGCGCCTCGTCCTCATTAGTCCTCATTAGTCTTGGTGTTGTGAATGTTTTAGCCGGGAGGTAGCGCTGCTCCTGCCCCGTCGGCTTGCGGAGGATTTCTCCCTTCTGTTGTCTCTCCGAACGGGGCACCTCCCCACACCGGGTCAAGCTCTGAGCACCCGACTCGTCTCCCAACATATGTGATAGTGTAGTACGTTAGTGTAAGGTGTGGGTAAGTTGAGAGATTAGGACAAGAAATAAAAGAAAAAGACCGTGGTCTGAAACCCGTTTGTTAGAGTACTACTCCCGCCTCCGCCTGATATCGATCGGAGATACCACGGAAAACTACCGACCGGAGCAGTTGGCCGCTAGAATTCACCTTCGGACAGCGACTGCATTCGAACTATCCACAGTCTAGTCCAACTCGCCAGCGACTAGACTCGAACCCTAGGACCTCCCTGTCAGAGACAGCGCCAAAGCGAGTTCACTCAGTCGGTGCTCTCCTCGTCAAATTCCCAGACAGGTGTATTCGCAATTTCAAACACATCGTCACTGACCGGGAGCGGTAGCTCAGTGCATCGACTGATGTCACTGTAGCGCCTCTGACCGGGAAGTCCTAGGTTCCCACTCCCCACGGCGGCAGGATTTTCGACACTAGCTTTCAGCTAGGTCGAATTCAGTCGCCGTCTGGAGGAGAATTCTAGCGACCGGCTGCTCTGATTGGTAGTTTTCCGTGGTTTCTCCGATTAACACCGGGCGAATGCCGGAACAGTACCCTACCAAACGGGCCACGGACCGCGCGCGATCTGCTCTTCCCCTTCCTTGTCCTATCCTCTCCTCCTTACACACACACACTTACACTAACATGCACTACACAACAACACATTCCGGGAGATCGGTCGGGAGCTTAGAGCTTGCCCCGGCTGGGGCGGTGCCCCGCTGGTGGGAGAGTCCTGGTTAGGGGGAAATCCCTCTAGCCGACGGTAGGTCGGCGCCGGATCTGGCCATCCAGCGGGGGTAAGATTACCGCCAACTCCCGAGAAAAGAGACTTTCACTACACTAACGGGACTAATGACCAAAGCAGTTGACGCGCCCGGAAACACGAAAAAACCAAACCAAACCAAACCATCATCACCGACGTTTAGTCTTCACAGGAATAAAATTTTGTTCCAGAACCACAGAACCTACACGTAGCATACCTCTCCGCGCATATCTGCCATATTGAAGGAGGCGAGTGACTGCAATGGGCCTGGATCACACGGGCAGCAGTTACTTTCCCGCTTGCATTTTATTTTATTTTTTAATTTATTTTATTTTTTTGTTGTATTTTAGGCAGTTAATTGTAGTATCACTATATGTTTATAATCTTTCAGGCAGTACTTTATGTAAAGTTATGGATTTGATGTATTAATATTCAATGTTAAATTACTGGATCGATTTTACCAACTTGAACCTAATGACGCTGGTAAAGGAGTTGTTGAACGTAGTGTCTCTTCTATATGCCCAGTTTCCCCTTCCTCAGTTCCTCAATCGTCACTCAACTTTCATGGCTGTACAAAGTCGGCACTAGTCACTACTATATTTCGTCACTAATACATTGAAAACAGTACACTGAACGCTCTGTGCTAACCATCTGCTTGTTCTCTGAAGAAACTTACCAGATTGTAGCAAATATCATTTTATTTGATTCTGTTCATTGAGATTAGTTGCCCGAAATATGAAACAAATTTTTTTTGGCTTGCTTAATCGTTAATGAAAAATTAATATATGCAAATTTCTTAAACCAATGATCAAATAAAAATAAATAAGTACTTTTCATGAACATAGAAAGCCGTTATACTAGTTGATGAAACTCAACATAACTGTCATCATATAAGAACTGCTGTATTATTTTCTCGCTGAACTATCGTGGGAACGTTGATATTGTTTTTATAAAGATGGGTTTCCTATTCTATTGAGGACAATCACTTTTCTGGTGATTTCTGGTGATGACGTGAACAAAACATTTTGTATAACATGTATTATTTACAAACAATTTACATCTATGAAGTACGATGGGAGATAGCAGATTTATTAAGACGAGATACTTGGCTGATGGCAATTGACGAAAAGGTAAACTCAGTGCAGTTAAAACTCATCAACACCATGTAAACATGGAAAACTCGTGTAAACATGGAATACACGTGTAAATGAATTGAACACAAAATTAAGTTCATTACGTTACAAGTTTCCAAGTCGCAGGTTTCCAAGGCGCAAGTCGCTTTTTCGTTGAGCTCTCTGAACTTTTGAAAACTGCAAATTTAGAAATATATTTTTAGATATAATGTGAGAAAGTACGCGCACTTACAACACTACTAGTTACAACATTTGTGTCATGCATGGTGATTAAAACAAATCATACAATATTTTCATCTCTTTAAATTGAAGGAGAGAAAAAAGATTCTGTGCACCATTAGAGTATCAGCTTGCATTTAATGAAAGGCAAAAAGGTAGCTACTGCGATGCAGCCTTTTTTGTCCGAATTGCCCAACAATTAAAGAAAAGTTTTCCACGAGGTATAGTCAGAACAATGATGAAAGCAAACATTCCATGAAAGTAACTACATTATATTTACTTCAAAAATTTTCTACACAAAAACAGAGATAATGGTTAGAAAAATATATTAATGTCATTTTAAATGCCTATTTTACACATTTAAATGCCTATTTTACATGTCTATTTTGCCAGCTATTTCTACAGTTTTTCGTGCCTATAAATCCCCAGTTTACTGATCAGTCTTGAAATGTCTTCCACTTATGTTCATGACCATTTAATAATTCCAAATCAATAAGTGAGAAGTGGGATTGCATATATGTTAATGGTCCTTATTTTATTTCCCCTGTAAAGTTGGGTTTTAAGTATGCTTCTGATTCTTTGCAAAAGCTCTGTTTCAGATTCTTTTTTATGTGCATGTGATCAATCTCTTTCAGTTGTTCAATTCCAAGGTATTTATATTGAGCAGAGCTATCAAGATTTTTTATCGTGTTTTCAAGTCTCACGTCATATCCCCCGCCGGGAGCGGTAGCTCAGTGCATCAACAGATGTCACTGCAGCGCCTCTGACCGGGAGGTCCTAAGCTTGAGTCATGACGGCGGCAGGACGGATTTTCGACACTAGCTTTTCAGCTAATTCGAATTCAATCGCTGTCTGGAAGAGAATTCTAGCGGCCGGCTGCTCTGATCAGCAGTTTTCCGTGGTTTCTCCGATCAACACCAGGCGAATGCCGGAGCAGTACCCAAATGGACCGCGCGCGATCTTTCCTTCCTCTTCCTTGTCCTATCCTCCTCTCTCTCTGACACACACACACACACACACACACACACACACACACTTGCATGCACTACACTAGCACATATTCCGGGAGACCGGTCGGGAGCTTAGAGCTTGTCCCGGCTGGGGCGGTGGTGGGAGAGTCCTGGTTAGAGGGAAACCCTGCTAGCCGACGGTACGTCGGCGCCGGATCTCGCCAACCGATGACCAAAGCAGTTGACGCGCCCAGAAACACGAAAAACACAATCAGTCGTATCCCCCTGATGTTACGATTTTTCTTTTACAAAATGGACAGATTTGCACTTGTCGAACCCTAATTCCGTACATATTTCACTACTGAACCGCGTGGTCATGTCAAATTTGTGTAGGTATTCTCTTGAATTGATATAAATTTTCTAATCGTCCATATACAAAAGGTCATTGATCACATAAATATCATTTGATGGCGTAGTTAGTTTGAATCCACATGCTGTATTATTAAATGATTCACTGACTGGGTTCAGTGCCGTACAAAACCATAAAGAGCTTAGTGAGTCACCTTGGAAAATGCATCTGTTGATCTGGATTGTTCGTGAGGTTGGAGAATGATTTGTAAAAAGGTGTAGAACAGTGTTTCATTGCTGCATTATGTGTTTGAGAAAATTCATTATATATATAATATCTGGGATACAGGAGATAACAAACCACAATAGTAGGCAAATAAATTTACTTTGCAGAAAATTCAGCCATACACGTGTTTCGGGAAAATTTTCCCATCATCAGTGGCTCTACAAAAAATGTAATAGTTATAATTCTGCATACGTAGAACAAACGGGTAGGAAGTTTTCCTGTGGGCTAGATGAACATCTAAGATCTTGGAGACTCCACATTCGCCAACCACCTTATTCAAAACAACCACACTTTCGACCCGGATATCAATTTCAAAATTTTACATTTCGGAAATAAAATAAACACGAACTACAAATTAGTTGTTTCCCGACGTTTCGGAAAATTTATTTCCATCCTCAGGGCTTGCAACCAAAACATGAAAACATAATAGCATTCAGCACATGTATTAACATGTGCTAAATGCTTGTATGAAATTTACAAGTCACATGTATCATATTCATCATGGTGTGTGTTGGTGTGGTGAGGAGGATTGTGTGTCTCTCACTCCCCGAGAGGTGACTGAGATGGAGGAGCATTCAGCACATGTATTAATTATTTTTTCATGTTTTCATTGCAAGCCCTGAGGATGGAAATAAATTTTCCGAAACGTCGGCAAACAACTAACTTATAGTTCGTGTTTACTTATGACCAAGCCCCGTTAACTTGCTTTCCAATACTTCATCAATTGGTCGTTAAGAATTCTTCATGTTTCGGAAATAAAGGTAACAAATTCAATATTTTAGAAAATTTAGAAATCTTAAAATTATACAAAATTCCCAACCTAATGTGCCTCAATGAGCAATCCCAATTAAAATCCAGCCCCATCATAAATTTATTCAGTGACTAGCTTTCCCATCCTTGTATTTCCTCCCTCATCTTCCCTCAGTCTGCCCTCGTACATCGTACGCGGCACAATATGGCGCCATGCTAGGACAGTTTCACCATGGTTAATTAAAGTGTTTAATCCTTGTTACTTGGGTAAGTACTCTAAAAAAATAATTTAATGTTTAGTGGAATATGCACTTCCTTGTAAGATATAGCTTTTTATATGTTAATTTGTCAATTTAATTTTATATTATAGAGCCACTGATGATGGGAGAAATTTCCCGAAACACGCGTATGGCAGAATTTTCTGCCAAGTAAATTTATTTGCCTACTATTGTGGTTTGATATCTCCTATATCCCAGATATTTTATCACGGATTACCATAAAATCTCCACTGCCACTACAGAATATATATCAATAATGTCCATTTAATATGTGAGGGACCGAGTCAAATGCTTTTTTGTAATCAATATATGACATGCTGATATTTTTTTGTCACTTGTCATTCTATAATCATATCAAATATCAGTTGTTCTTTGCATGATTTTGACAACCTATAGAATCCCTTCTGTTGTTCAGTTATTGTATTGTTCTCTTATAGATGTGTGTAGATCCTGTCTGTGATGATGACTGTTAGGTATTTGTACATTGGGATAGACATTATTCGGAGATATTTATCAGGTTTAAGTCTTTACTGAGCTTTTGGTATTAAGATTGTTTTTACGTCTTGTATAAAATACAGGCGTACTCTCAGGGGATCTAATGTCATTACAACATTCTGCAAGGTTCGTATATATACATGTGTGTTTAAACCAGAAATTTTGAATGTGATCGAGTCCAGGCGCTTTCCAGTTAGATGTTTTGTTTATTACATGTCTGACGTCTTCATTAATACGTACGGGTACCATTCTTCCAACCTTTTCCATTTTTTTCTCTCAGGAGCTAACACTAAGCTGTTTGGGTCTTGTTGAGCAGACTGTTCACAGATACTTATTTTTGGGAGTAATCCTCCATCACGTAGTCCGTTAGTCGTCAAGAGGACCGCCAGGTAGCATCTCCGCGTACGCGCCTCTGTCTTGCGCGCTCCTGCGTCGCTACCCAGCGGCCAGAATTGGGAAGGAACTAGGATAGGGGTAGGGTTTAGGGAACTTCACGGAGGTTGGACTAGCCCTTTTGAAGCAGATGAACTCGTTTTGTTGAAACAAATTTCACATGAAATTGTCCGGGAATCGAACCCGGAACTCCTTGGTGAAAGGCGAGCGACTTCGCTCTTGCGCCCCAAGACAGCTACTTCTGTTCTAATTCAGCTGGTAAAACTTCTGAGTTAAGGATATCAATACTCTCCATCATTTTTGCTGTTATATTTTTCGGTTTTAATAACTTCGGTTTTGTACTTGGGTCATTCCCATAAAATATGGTGTGTGTTGTATACAACTCCTGTTTAATTGAAGAAATGAATGCCTCTCTACTCTGACTACTAATTTCTCAAAGAAAAAAAAAAAGATTCTGAAAAAATTGACTGATTGAACGTCGGAGCATCCACCCGCCCGGCCACCCGACCTACACCTTTCAGCCGGTTTTCTGGAAAATTTTCATTCCCCAATCGATCTGAACGAACTCAAGACTTTGGGAGTTTCAACCGGTATTTTTGTTTTTGATGGTACTTTATATGAAGCCTCAAAAGACTTTCAAAATTTTCTAAAAAATGGCACCAATGTCCTCGAAGAGCGTAAAGGGCGCTTAAGTGGAGGGCTCATGTTCGTTGAAAATACTGATTTTTCGAAAATTGCAAAAGTGAATTTTTTTGGGGCGTATTCCTACAACTATAATATTAAGAATAGATATTTTTCCTCGATACAATATCTTTAAAGAAAAATCTTGAAATACGGTCATGCACTATTGTTCCAAAATATGAGTAGTTTTCGCGTAATTTTGCGCGAAATGAAGACAATTTTTAATTTTTTAAACAACTTATTTCTCTGAAAGAGTACTAATTTTTCTGTTTAAATTTCTCCTCTATATATTAAGGGACGATAAGAAATTTGAAGCTAGTCCCATTTTCAGCAGTCCGTATTTTCGAAAATTGTAAAAAGTTAACATTTCCAAACTACAACATTGAAAATAGAGATTTTTGTCTTAGAGAAAGTATATTCACAAAAATCAAATCCTTAAAAAAGTTCGTGTACGGTTTAAAAAAAAAACACGAGTTGTTTTCTTGTAGTTTGGGCTTGAAATTAATACAAATTTTTAAAAAATTTCAATTTTTTTCAACGGACAGAAGGGACGCTGAAAGAATGGCAGAGGTCTCATTTTCGTTGAAAGCTCTGCATTTTATAAAATTGCAAATTCAGAAATAACGCGAGAAAATGGGATTTTTTAGCACCACAACTTTAATGTAGCGTTTGTATTGAAGTGTTGTGTCGTGATGTGACGTGCATTATAAGGTAGTTAAAATGTCACGTGTTTAATTGTTTAAATTATTTGTATTGGATAGACATAAAATGTAAATTTATTGTTATTATTGTTATTATTATTATTATTATTATTGATTTTATTGTTATCATTACTGATATTATTATAAAAAATAATGTTATACTTTAATAAGATTGTTAATTCTAATGTTTGTATTGTATTGTATTGTATTGTATTGTATTGTATTGTAGTGTCCTGCTACCAAATCTACCTGCAGTAATAATAAATATCTAATTTATTACCAGACTAAATTAAACAATGAAATCCGATACACACATTTAAATGAGAAGTAAAATATTTTCCCCTGTCTAACAGTTTCTATACAGTTATAGATTATACCGACTATAAAAAATGAAGATATTTGTTTAGTGATATTCATGCAGGAGTTACAATTTGTGCTGTGAAATGCTAAAATAATAAACATGTCTGTAACTATAATACAACTAACTAGCTAACTAACTAACTAACTAACTAACAACTAACTAACTAGAAGTAGACTATACAGAGCATCAAAAAGGAAAATAATATTTATTTGAACAATGATATTTAATGCAGTAATTAACGAGGTTATATACATATAAATAGATTGTAGTTCAGCTTCTCAGTTAATGACCGTCGCGACAGATTCTTCGTCCAGTTTCCCTTCATCAATTGAGGAAATACTGAAATGGCTCCGTTGTTTTGCTTCAAAGCATAAATGAAGCTTCATTATTTGCACGTTTTGTTGAGCTCTTTTTTTGCTAGTTGTGGTAGGTGTAGAGCTGGGGGTATGGGTTACTTTTTTCTTCTAAATACTAACAACTCAGTGCTGAAGATTACCAATGCAACAAATTTTCTACAACTGGAGAACGCAAATGTCCGTTTTTAATTGTCACTAACCTTCGTTGGTACTTTTATTCACCATTTAGCTATTTAGTGTTAAAGCCGAGGGATATAAGGGATTCCAGATGTAACAATCTAAGATCCACACGAACAATTTAGATGCAAAGAACAAACATAACAAGGAATGGCATGAGTAGGAGATGAAAAAACAGAAGAAAGCGGTGTCGCGCACTAATATTTTTTTTATAAATTAAAGAAGACGCGACAAAATCCCGATTTGGACAGTACAAATCAATAGCATTCATTTAGAGGAACATTTCAAAAGTTATTCGAAGCGAATCGCATCAGGGGTTTAAAAGATATAAGTGATTTTGAAAGTACACTTTAGACAATATAACTAGAGATTTTTACAGCCATTGTTATCATAAGAAAGGTAATGTAAAGAAGCGGTTTTGCTTAAAAATTAAGAGAACGCGTAAAGCGATTGAAATGAAACTTTCGGGATTAACAAAGAAAATCACGCGGAAAATTATGACATTACTCGCAACTCTGAAAAATATCGAGGAGCTGCAGTAGAGATGCCAATTGAAATTGTATATTTGGAATTTTTACGAGAGAACAATGATGCGTCGCGAGCGACGGAAATAAAGCAATTTTGGCGTTAATAAACATGAGGAGATCGTATAAGAAATAGTAATAAGATATAAATTGATAATTAAAAGTAGTAATAAAGAGAAATAGCCTGGAAAGGACAGAATTAAGTAAAATGGTATGATATTTTTGGTAAAGACACGTAAGCGATCGGTAAATGTTCCAGAAAAAAAGTTGAAGACACAACGCAACAATGACAAGAAGATGATGCGTAGCAAGCTCGAAGTCAGACGTGGGGAAGAACGCTCCGAAAAAAGATAAAAATTTTAGTATGCAATTGTGCGAGAAACACGGTGAACATGAATGGATATAGTGAGTTTAGGCAATGATGTCCGTAATAACAATGCGTAACGCGAAAATATTTTATGCGTCGCAGTATATTCAACAATAGGACATTTTGGAGGAAATGTAGCACGCGATAGACAGATAATCGCGTTATTAGTTGCGTAATGGAAATAGGATGATAGGGGAATGAGAGGACATGCTAAGAAGATATTAGCGAGTTCAAGAGAATTTTGGTAATGTGTGGGGATGGAGAAATGCTGCGGGAGGATGGATTTGGTGGATGCTGCATAATATACATCGAGGACGGCGCGCAACAATGGTTTGCTGCGGATTACAGCGTTTTCGGCAAAAGGGAAGTTATGAAACTTTGTTTTTTTTGTTATGAAATTCACATTTTGAAGGAGAAGAAAGATTAAAATTAGCTTCTGTACAAGATCAAGTTCTGTCTTAACGTAAAATAAATTCAATAGATATACAGGCAGAATGCGCATTCGGGTGTGAATGAGTTTATTTATAATTGTCAGTATGAATGGAAATATTTTGGATTTTGTGTCATGTAATTTAAGGGTATTATATCGTTGATGTGTTTATGTGTTTATTTTGTTTGTCGTTAAGTGTTTTATGTGAGTCATGGGAGAGCAACGACCCCAGTTTGTATTTATATATATATCAACTGAAATAACGACTAGCACAGGAATTACAGAAAATAAATGGCGAACATCACTTGGTTCGACATTAAATTAAACGAACGTAGTTTAATTGTTACATGTAGCTAGTTAATGACCTACGCCCACGTGCCCGAATAGTTGTTAGATCCTGTACAGGTCAGCCACAACCTCACACCCAGATTTTATGTGTAAGTAAGAAAATATCGGAAGTTCTGGGGGGGCAGCTAGTCGACGGGCAACCTTGGAGGTGGAAGCTGAGTATAACCAGGGCAATTGATAAGAGCGGGTTTTGGTTATTATTTTGGCGTTATAACGCCGGGCGATTATAAAGATTATAGTTGATCTAGAGCAGGTAGTGGTTCATTACATATTTTGGTACGCCTAACGAGGGGCGATTATAGTTGTTTTATAGATATGAGGAGGACGGTTCATTACACAGAGCTCAAGAAAGCGAGTGCAGATTCTACTTCTACCCCACATGTCACGTACAGTTTTTACTGTTCATTGACAAATACATCAAATCATTCAAATCAAATCAAATCATTCAAAACAAATCAATAAAATGGAACAAATCTAATAAAATCGAATTTACTTCCTAACGATTATGAGAACGCCCGTTAAGGCTCCATAAACGTCCAATAAAGTTAAGTTTGGGGAAACTTTTCTCTAATGAACTGTTGACAGTCCCTTTGTCACGATAGTACGTATATCGGATAAATTTATATATATATATATATATATATATATATATATATATATATATATATATAGGAATTGACGCATACGACATAAAAACTTTTTTGGTGAGTGTAAGAACACGAGTGAAAATGTGAAATATGCAGATGAAAGGACTTAATGAAATTGAGTGATGTGAAGTGAAAAAATATAAATATGAAGTACGTGCATGGACATTATCAACACATCGAAATTGTGTTTCTCATATATATTAAGGTATTTGAAATGACAGGACAGGTTTCATATTCCAAAGCATTACATATTCGTTCTAAAGGCTAGATTAGGCAGTTGCTCAATTACCGCACGTGCCATATCGACCATGCACGTGCCATTTCGTTATTTATTGCTGATCATTGGTTGCTACGTGTCCTCGTAGAAACTTTCCTTCCCATCTCGCGACTGTCCGGTATGGAAGGACATTATTCCCAAGAGCTTCTACCAATTCTCGGCATTCTACGGCATTTCTCTCATGGAGAATGACTGTCCTTGAGTATGAGCACTGCTCAAACGGGTTACATTCATTCCGCACGGCGACAGTCAGACCAATGATTTCACATTGTTCTCTGTGCTAATAGAGACACAGAGCTATCTGTTGTTGTGAATGCATATTAGTGCAGCATTTCCTTCTAGTGACAAAATTTTAGAAAATCTTTTAGGAAAAATAGTTGCCATGAATTCTGCCCGAACCGTCGTATAATCCCATATTTTATTTTATTTTATTTCCAAATATTTATTCTGATTACGTACATTTTTCAAATTGATGTCAAGAAATGTACATTTATTTACATTAACGCCATAAGTCCCTGAAAATATGACATTTATTTTGACGAAGCCTTAGTAGAAAGAAAATAAATAACTATTAGTTCGTGCTAATGTGTTTTAGACTCGAACCACATAACCTTTCTTCCTTCTTTTACAATAAATTTGGATAAATCAGCAGCCGCATCAATTTAGATCTTCTATGGAAAGGTACCTTCTATATAAAACCTGTATCAGTAATTAAGGAAGAATTGATGAAATTGAGCAGCACTACATTTCCTATAAAACAATACTATGAAGCAGCACCACCGTGAATTATCGAATTAACTGTTTAAACGTGGATTCTGTAATGTTCTACAACTATCTTCAAGACGAAGTAAATAATGAATAAAACACCTGTATGTGTAGTTAACAAATTTCTTGTTGTATAACGCAACCTTTTTCTGAACATCTACCCCCATTGGATATTTTGGTAATAAAGATTGTGGACATATATGTTTTAAACGATCAAATTTGTTCCGACCATTTTAATAGACGAATAGTATGAAATGTGCGCACTTACCTGCGGCCAGCCTCGTAGTACACCTTCATGCCCTGCACGTCGGCGGCGGCCCGCTCCATCACCTCCAGGAAGCTCTTCTCCCAGGCCAGCACGGCGCCGGTCGCCTGCACACGAAAGCGCGCGCGTCAAAACCCACCCTCTTACCCTCCGGCACGGCACTTGCTCTACGTGTCGGTTTGTAATAGTACTAAGTAAATGTATGTTAACATACCACTCTTGTCGATACAAACTATTCTTATTTAACTTTATTGCCGAAGACAGAGGTACATTCATGCAATTCAACCACATACAATACCTAGTAATTAGCTTAATTTCACATACAGCTGAAGATTCTGCAGATTCTGCAGCTGCAGATTCTCTGAACAGGCAGGGTCGAATCGAGAAGCGCCGAACCAGCAAAATACCAATAGAATGTCCAAGAAAATCCCATTCAGTAGATTATGGAATGAGAGACGTATCTTTGAGATCCTTGGCAACATGTTTCCAGGTTTTGTGGCTCTAGAACGCTTCCTTGTAGTTATATATATATATATATATATATATATATATATATATATATATATATATATATATATATATATATACTTTGTTATATCAACAAAGCTGTCGAGTGTCGCAGGTTACATTTGATATAAATATTTAGCTGCGTTTTTTAACAAATCCTTCATATTTTTAACTGAACATCTGCAGAACCACAAAACATGTGCGATGTTGCATTTTTGGGAAATGGTTCAATCGCTGTGTTGTTGCAAAGGGAATAAATGAGGTGGGTCTACGAACATGTTTAGACGATAGGTTAGCACCTTCAAAAACTTCAGCGTCATTACCAGGTTTGTTGCGCAAACGTCATGTTTCCACTACTGATGGCAATAACTTAAAGCATTGGTCGTAAAGCCCTGTTGATTTCAGGTTGAATATAGCCGTCTGCGGATCTATGAGGTCCTCGGTGAAATCAAATTAGAGAAATGATATACCATAATTTTAATTATGTATCATATATTGTAATTTTAATTACTTAATAAAGATATGGATTATTTTATACCATTTCAGTATCACGTTAGTTTACATTATGTCCTAATGTTTTAAATAATGGAAGTGGAAATATGGAAAGATGACTATCAAGAACGGACATTCGGGTGGCGTATATTCTAAAACAGCTGAGCATCGCCAAACCCGGCATCGCTCTGCGAATATTCTTCCGCCAGTTATATAGGTTGGAGCAACAGCTGTTGATGCTTCCAAGTGTGACTTTAGTGCATGTAGTTAAAGTTGGGAATAGTTTTCACGAGTGATTCACATAGTTCCGTTATGATCAATAAAACTAATATTGTAAGAGTTAATATCGACAAGCCTATGACAATATGAATGTGTATGAATTATGTCGGATGTAAATGGACAGGCCATAAATACCGAATATCACAGAGCACGCGTTGTTTAATTTCATCACGCATTTAGTTAAACTTGCAATAGACTTAACTTCAATCACAATTATGCTTGTAAAGATTTTTTTAATGCTTTAAAGTGTATTTTTTTCATTCTAGCTAATTACAAAAATTGATATGAGAATAATCTTCAAATGGCGGAACGACAAGAATAATAGGGTATAAAAGGACACGTTAGCCAACGTTTGTGAAAGAAATGTGAATCACACGTACGCGAGTCCCACCGACCACGCCCCCAATTTGGTTTGGCAGCGACGATGCCAGTGAGAAAGGCAGAGCAGCGGCGCCACTCACCCAGTCGGCGGTGCCCGCCTCGTTGCCGCTCTCGTCCATGTTGACGGCCGAGAAGTTGACGCGCAGCATGTAGAGCGAGAGCACGGCGCCGGCGCTCACCACGTGGCCCTGCGCGTCGCGGCGCACGGCGCCCAGCAGCCGGCGGAAGTCGGTGGGGTGGCCCAGCACGGGCCTGCGCACACACGCAGCCACACTAGGGAGGTGCCCTTAACAGCTAAACTGTTATTTCTTCACCGTTAACGTTTTCTTAACTGTTACGCGAAATAACAGTTATTTCGTTTATCCTGTTATTGGCTGTTATCGGTTGAAATGCATAGAACTGCAACCTACTGGGCGTAATCCGAACTACTGCAAGCTTTTGTGGTAGCCACTTTGTACGATAACAGCTTCACTGCAGCTAATCGATCATGATTTGCCAGTGTTAAAATTATAGATTCATTAATGCATAATTCGTCATTATTACACACTATGTGCCACACTATTTTTATATTTTATTGTATACACTACAACAAGATGTTTGTCCTTTAAATTAAGTCCGTCCAATATGTTAACTTATTTCTGTCCCATTGCTGCTTATGTGAGATCAACTAACATTTCCCTATGTCCCATAAAATAAAATAAGTTACGGTCAACTAACTCACGTTATAATACTTCATATTCGATAGCCATTAACACTTTAGCTATACGTAAGCAAAAACACTGTTTCTCCTCATTATTTTTGGCACTCGTCACTTCACTGTGCACATGTTGCATATTTCAAAGAATATTTGCATTCTGAACCCGAATCACTTTCATTTTAGTAATATTCTATATTCTATACACTTTCGCTACACATTATATGAATTACTATTCATCCTTGGCAGTTCATCCAGTCTCGTTTATATCAGCTGCTTCTCTGTCCAAACATGTTAGGGAAAGTAGTGTAAAAAAGCGCCGTAATGTAGCTGCACAAGCTTTATGGTGCTACCAACGTTATTCGTTTTGCGTGGTTTAACTCTTAGCAGTCACCACAACTGCTTTAACTCTTAGCAGTCGGCCATTTTAGGTTGCTGGTCATGGACCTGTTATTTTTCAACTGTTATTAATAACAGCTATTACGAGTCAGCTGTTTTTGTGATAACAGCTATTGAAGAAAAACTGTCAAGCCCATCTGTTAAACCCACACTGCATCCACACAGCATCCACACGCATCCCCTCGGACCGCGTCTTCCGTTCGCCGCCCTGGCGCGCGCTCGCGGCAGCGTCCATTCGAGCGACGGCGCGCCAGTGCAAGGACGAGCGTGTTCCGTTCGGGGTTTCGAGATCGTTCAAGGAGATCGTCGTGTGAATCGATTGATTGATTTTTTCGTGTTTCTGGGCACGTCAACTACTTTGGCCATTAGTCCCGTTAGTGTAGTCCATGTTTTCCCCGGGAGATGGCGGTGATCTTCCCCCGCTTGGATGGCGAGATCCGGCGCCGACCTACCGTCGGCTAGTGGGATTTTCCCTAACCAGGACTCTCCCACCAGCTGGGCACCGCCCCAGCCGGGACAAGCTCTAAGCTCCCGACCGGTCTTCCGGAATATGTGGTAGTGTAGTGCATGTTAGTGTAAGTGTGTGTGTAAGGGGAGAGGATAGGACAAGGAAGAGGAAGGACAGATCGCGCGCGGTCCGTGGCTTATTTGTTAGGGTACTGCTCCGGCATTCGCCTGGTGTTGATCGGAGAAACCACGGAAAACTACCGATCAGAGCAGCCGGTCGCTAATATTTTCCTCCAGACGGCGACTGAATTCGACCTAGCTGAAAAGCTAGTGTCGAAAATCCTGCCGCCGTGGGGAGTGGGAACCAAGGACCTCCCGGTCAGAGGTGCTGCAGTGAAATGAGTTGATGCACTGAGCTACCGCTCCCGGTTTCGCGGTTACGAGATCGTTCAAGGAGATCGTCGTGTGAATCGACCTGATTCAGAGTAACAGGGAATATTTGGCACGGAGAAACGTAACAGCAATCGACAGATCTATCGGATCTTCTGCGCACGATTAGTTTGTTTCGCATCAATTTTGCGCATCTGCGCTTGCGCAGACGAGAGATATTTCCGTGGATTGGTGTACGCTTCGCTGTGCAAAATCTCCCTATTACTGTTACGATATTAATGGGCAAGGACTGTTTCATGGATTTCAGTTGAATAATTGAGAATCATGAATGGTATCCTCTCCTACAGTCTTGAATATTTATACCTGTTGACTTTATTTTTAGCTATTATGTAGATGAGTATCTCTTAATTATGAATTTTGTTATCATTGCAGTTTATGTACTAGCAGTAGAAACAGGATTTCTATACACTATCAAATGCTAAAATATACGTACACTAATACAAATATTCACAATGAAGTGTAAAAATGAAGAAAACATGCATCATCAAATTTTTTTACTACATTTTTTGTTGGCTTAAATGCATTTTGTAACAGTGAACAATTTACAGATTTTAAAATTGTCGTACGTTAAATCCTTTCTTTTATCAGAAAAAGTCTTTGAATGCAGAAAATAAACTTTCTAAGTCAACAGTCTTATAATATTTTTTATTTATTTATTTATTAAATAAATAAAAAACTTTCTAAGTCACAAGGCGTAATGGAAGTGTTCTTCAAAGATGAAATCTAAGCCAATGGGAGATCAAATTTGGCATTTTCCTATTTTTCATCACAAATAATGTTCATTTACATTTTCGAGAAATTTAAAATCAGGATTTTAATTTAACATTACATATAATTTCTCTTTCGCAGTCACACCCTGAACTCCAAACCAAATTCCAAATACATCTTAAAGGATACAACAATTTTACTGACACCACAGGTTGTTCCAAATTTCTTAATTGCAATTGAAAATTTTACAAACTTTGTTTTAACATTTATCAAGTTTTTCTTCACTGTTTTTGCTTTAACTATGATCTGAGATTTACGCGATCATATTCAGTGCGTATGTTTGCAAATTTGTCGAACTACTTACTATTGTTGACATAATGGTTTTCTTTACACAGTGGCCCGAAAAGCGGCCGGGGCAGAAAAAAAAGGAAAACGAAATTCACACGAATTTACAATTTTTTTCAATATTCTTGAAAATAATAGAGGTAAAATTCTGGAACTTGAGCAAAATGTTTGAAAAGAGCATATGTGTACTATGGCATTCAGTAATGTGTGATGCACAGAAAAAAATTATTTCCACTTCAACCAAAATTAAAGATTTATATATGGAAACATATTTTATAGTTTGTTTTACTTATTTACTTATACTTACTTCTCAATTACAGCAATTGCATTAAACTACATTTCCATCTGTCCTAAGACAACTACTTTTTCCAACCCATTGTTTGAGATGAGTTGCCCGCGCAAGTCTTGGAACGAGCAAGTTTACCCTTTACACTTCAAAAACATCTATTAATCATGCATCGCACGTAAGCGGACTGTGAGTCTGCACTTTGTTACATTTCCCTCCCATTGTCAGTTACCAAGAGAGATTGAGTTACGGCTTATCTCTTTCCGTATCCAGTGTGATTTGACTTATCGTTTGGCTCTGAAAATTCATATGGCGATTGTCGCTCACAGCATGTGAACTCGCCTTAGAAATCTAGCGCAAGTACCGGAGAATTAAAATGTAGTAGAGTCGACACCGGTTATAGCGAACTCGGATATAGTGAACTCAAGTTACTGGTCCCGTTTCATTTGCATTACAAATAAGCATACGAAGGTTCGGTGAACGGTGAATTCGGTACGAAGATTCGTGAACCTGAACCTCGGTAAATGTGAACGTAGAAAATACAGCGTCCTGGAAATTAATTCCCTCTTGAAAAAGAATATCAGTGCCACAAATTTCAGGACCAGGGAGCTTGAAAAAATATCCTCCGCCAAAGATCATAATCGAAGAAGTCTCCCCTGGGGTGAAAATAGGGAACTCGGAATGGGGTCCTGATAGGTCTTATTGATGAATAAGTGGCGGATTTTGATGACCTAAAACATCGCAAAAAATGATCAATAAAATGCTCTTAAAATGCTTTAAAAATGTCCTAAATCCAAAGAAAAATGACGTAACAAAACTTATCAAAACCAGTTCGGATGAATAATGAAACTCTTAGATATTTACTATGTATTTAGATTAAACAGTAAAAAAAACTGTATGTGACGTATAGGGAGAAAATCATCTGCTTTCTTGGTATTTCGGAATCCCTTCCCAACAATTTAACTAATAATAGTTGAAACATGAAAAATAATAGTAATAATAATAATAAAAAATTTAAAAACGTTAAAAATTAACATTTCAAAAACTAGATATTTTCGTTTCCGACTGGTGGACGGTGATGGTAAACGAACTGCCGATTTGATTTTTCTGTATTGCTAACAAAATAGACACTCACTACCACTACAAGCAAATCAAACAGCTCTACTACCACTACAAGCAAATCAAGGGGCCATATCAGCATTTGCTCAATGAACCAGGGAAACCGGACAGAAACCTGATCGAGATGGGCGTCATTGACCCGGAAGCTGAAGTACATTACTTGTTACAAGCATATTAAGTCTATTTGAAAAATTATACAATACAAATGTAAACTAATTCATTATACTATCTATATCATTGTTTTGTTAAAGAAAACATTATTTTTCATTTTGACGATCAGTATTGTCTCTAATTGTATAGAAACAGTTATGCAGCAGAAAAGATTTTACTTTTAACTTAAATTTATGTTCCGATTTTAATTGTTTAATTTCATCTAGTAATGCGTTGTAAAGTAACGTACATGTATTGTATGTGCATTTCTTGTAGTGAGCTGTTGATACTGACACTTGATGAACATGATTTCTACGTCGAGTGTTGTAATTATAACTATCAGTTTTACATCAAGATATGTTCCCACCGTCAAGTAAGTCAGTTTTGACAAATACTACAGATTCGTAAATAAATAGGCAAAGTAATGGTAAGATTCCAAGCTTAATGAAAAGAGGCTTCCAGGGATCACGTGGATGGCATTTTTTCATTATTTGGATAATTTTCTTTTGCAATCTAAATGTCGGAGCACTAAAGGATGAGCTTCCCCAAAATATTATTCCATATTTCACGCAGGAATGTACTTTCGTAAAATACACGCAACGAGGGGCATTAAGGCTGACAGAATTTGAAAGAATGCTGAATGCGTAATATAATGAGCTTAATTTAGTGTAGTTTAGTTCTGTCATAAGTACATTCCATTTGAGGTTTCACTGAATTGAGAGACCTAGAAATTTTGTTACTTTAACATCAGCTAATTGTATATTGTTTATTTTCAATGGAGCATACGGTTGCCGATTTGAAACGCAAAAATGCATTGGGACAGTTTTTCCTTCGTTAACTATTATTATATTATTATACTACTATTATGATACTACTATTATTATACTACTATAATACTATTATACTGCTATTATACGATACCAAATTAATATTTGTTATCACAAAACCAATTTAAAACTTCTGAATTTGAAATATTTATTGTTTATTTTTTGCAAAGAACATTCGTGTCATCGGCAAACAGAACTGTTCTTCCTTGTTTTAATAGATGAGGGCATATCGTTTACGTACAACAAAAAAGGGGATAGGACTTAAGATCGAAACTTGTGGGACACCATGTTCAATTGGCAAAGAATTGGAAAGATAAGTAAATAATGTCCTTTCGTGCCAGTTCGGTATTTCTACTCTTTGAGATCGATGTTTAAGGTACAAGGTAATACAATCTGTGGCAATACCACGAATTCAGTTTGAAGTTAATTCTGAGAGCAAGATAATATTAATTACGTTAATAACGTAATTAAGTTAATTACGTCAAAAGTTAATAATTAGTTAAAAGTTCAAAGTTAATAACGTCAAAAGCTTTTTGAAAGATCAAAAAATATCCCAATGAGTTCTTCATTTTGATCCATTGATGAAGCAACATCTTTAAGAAAAGAAAAATGACAGTTTCTGTAGATTTTGATATTTTAAAACTGTCTTGTGATTCTGAAAACGCATCGTTTTTTCCTGAAAAAAGTTTCCATTCGCGTATACAAAAACCTCTCTAAAGTTTTTGAGAAAACTGACAAAAGAGAAAGTGGTCGGTAATTTTGTTTTTAACGTTTGTTCCATTTGTTAAAAAGTGGCTAATTTTTTTATGTTTTGAAACTATCTGAAAATATTCCTGTTTATAATATCGAAGCTTCTTTTATTCGTTCGAGTGAACTCAGCTTCCAAACGTTTTGTTTGGACTGTTCTTTACCAGGAAATCTCTGTCTTTAGTTATCCGGAAATCGGCCGAACCGGCAATGGCGCTGATGTACCTCACAAGAATTACATACTCCCAACGACGGTCAAAACAATTTCTGAGCGGACAAATAGAGTACTCTACTGAGTAATTCTGTGAAGAACACTTGTTGCATCGGGTAAATATTATTTGAAGCACGTACCATTAAAAATGACATTAAAATCAGCAAAAAATGCATCAAAAATTACGGAAAAAACTGAAACAATAAGTAATTAGTCGAAATCGACAAATAATGCAAAATAATGACCTATAAAAATGGGTCATTTCCTTTTGTCATAACTTAAAATGATTATACTACTAAATTGCATTGTTCTAAAGGGAAAAGTAAAAAAAAAAAATACATTTCATTAAAATCCGCCCCCTGACCTTACACAGGCTGCACTACCTGATGACCTGATGTACTGATGACCTTACACAGGCCGCACACTGGTTCAATCGGGTCTAAAACCTGGTCATAATTGCAAATGCGAGTGGATTTGCGTAGAAATGGGTATCAATGAGTTTTTGAGGTCGCTGAATTTGAATATCATCAATTAATTTCAAAATTCATCATGGCGGCTTCAAAATGGCGGATCTACACATTTAAAAACAAACAAAAATTCATAAACAATATACATATAAGATTCTGCAGATCACTGATTTCGAACATCATAATGAAATTTCTAAATTCAAAATGATGGTTTGGAAATGGCTAACCGACTCATAAAAATAATGATATAGTAGAAATATGGATAAGAGCGAGTACCGACTCAGCGCTTCGGTCCGAAGGGTCGCGGGTTCGAGTCCCGCCTTGGGCATGGCTATTTGTCCCTTGACTTTGTGTATGTGTTGTCGCGGAGGGCCTCGCGTTCTGCTGACCCCAGATCAGAGGAGCCCGCAAGAGTGTTTGTCTAGTGTATGGTCGAATATGCGTCCCTTCGGGACGTAAAGGGCAACCGGCTGTCGGCTGGATAAAAGCCCCAGGGAAAAAAAAGAAAAGAAATATGGATACAATAATTTTTGCGATCGCGGGTGAATATTGTTATTTCAAAAATTTATATAAAAAATTTTCTTATTAAAAGTAATTATAAAAAGGAGAAATCGAAAAATATACAGAGAAAATAATTCCCTGTGGCGTAGAAGGCAATTCCGGGATATCTAGTGTTGAAACTTATTATGTAGCATTGCAGTAAAGAGGTTATAAAACAAAAAGGTGCACATATATGCAGCTAAATGTGTGTTATTCTGATTAAGGGCATTCTACTTGAAAAATAAAAAAAAAATATTGAGGGAGGAATACGCAGGACAAAATACATAATTCACAATACACGTGACTAACATTGTTACGCTCTATAGGTCAGAATTCAACTGTATTATACATAAAATTATTTGACACTTTTTATTAAAAATATACTTAACTTATAGTCATAAGTATCTTCTATTCGGAAATACAAAAATAATTCACAAAAAAATTAAAACACTTTTTTTTGTCTCACAAATATCGTAGACAAGAATCAATGAATTCGAGTGTTTCGAGTAACGGTAACTTTACGAGACCGTGAGAACGACAAAAGCGATTGAAATAACTGTCTGGAGCTGAAGTAGTGTGCTCCAATGACTTCCAAACGAGATTTGCTAAGTCAGAATTTCGAACAAGCACTTCGAATTTTGCCATTTTGGCCAGGTTTGTGGCCCGATTCAACCAGTGTGCGCTGCCCAGTTTCACTGCGGAAACAAAGGCCGTGTCCTGTGTGGGCTGCAACTGGCGGCGGGACGCCCGATTGATTGCTCAGTTTCAAGATTTCTTTTACTTGATATTCCGCGGGATAAAGCGCGTGGAGTTCTACGTAGGCGACAGGAAGCACGCGACTGGCTTGGCGACGATGTAGCGAAATTACTAATGAAAACGTACAAAGTAAACGATTGAAAACAATTGATTTTTTAAGGACAAGTAAAGATTTTGAAATTTTTCGTTCGTACTGTTACCGTATTTTGCTGTATCTCTATATTAATAAAATGAATCGTAATGGTGAAATTCAATTTAATTTTGACATCATCGGATATAGTGAACCAAAAATGTTAGCCCCCTGAAGTTCTCAACAACTGGAGTCGACTGTGTAACGATAAACAACAAAGACAAGACCGTACTTTCTGGATCTGAGAAGAACATACTATTTATATAAAATATACGTCAATTTTAATATTAACTTAGATAAAAAATAATAAAAAGTACTTAATAGAAGTGTAAGTCTGCAATATTAAATGAAAAAACAAAAACTTGCATATTGCATGAATGCATAATGCATGAAAAATGCATGAATTAAAAAATAGTACCAAAACCTGCAAACATGGAAACACAGAAAAGGATGTTGTTTTAATGGGTTTGCCATGAAACATATGTACAAACATATTTACTAAGCTCTATGAAGTTTGAACAAAATGCACGAGAATCCTGTCTCTAGTTATCAGTATGAATATAAGGGCAGATTTAGAATGCCTTGTTCGGCTGCAATTCCATATAAATGAAGTATTCTTTATGTGCTTTCAATAATTCAAACTTAACAACGTTTGAAGCGATAAACTTCCTTCAATTCTTTCAACGATGGGCGCCCTCCCTAATGATTTCTCTTACAGTCGTCACCCAGTTCTATAGTTCTGTAAGTTGGAGGCCACCAAACGAAACGAGAGAAAAATATATACTTGGCAGCCGAGTTTTCCTAACTCCCGAAAGTACGAACGTAAAATGCGATTCCAGTAAATCAGAGGGGCCACGACATACTATCTCCTGTAATGACGATTCTTTTACGACTTTTCAGATTGAATAATACACAAGAAAACAAATAATAACTAATTCACTATGTAATACATTTATATTAAATTAAATTAAATTAAGTCCAAGTTTTATTAATGACAATCCTATGAACTTATTTTTTGGAGGATGTTAATTAAAAACCAGGTTTATTAAAATATTTATTAGTGTATTCAACTATTCACGACGTTTGAAGAACTTCAATTTGGTCTCATCTTCAGGAACCGTAATTATATACTGCAAATTGGTCAAGACAGACATCCTCAAATTTGATCACGATAGTTATTTTGAAGAAATTGACATAATTTACAGAGGAAAGAATTAAACTCAAATATCATAATCTTAAAATGTCAGATCAAACGTCATCTTACTTTGTATGAACTGAATGATGAAAAGTAATCAAATTTCTAATACATAAGACAATTTAATATTCAAAGAATGTTAATTGGTAGCTCCAATATTAATAACAACCCCCATTGCCATTCCAACAATGCTTTTTTTCTTCCTCTTTCCTTCCATCCATTCCGTTCTTTCGATCCCTTCTCTCCCTCCTCACTTTGCACAAGTCCATTATCGCATTATCCCATCTCCAACCCTGGACGTCGAGTCGCGCAGCTCACTGACACTGTAGCAATCACCTTTGCAATAGGAGAGCTACACTCCATTAGAGAGGAGACAGTTTTTTAGCTATTCAAGAAATTTTTGGAAAGTTTCCTTCAAATTAATACAATTAAATTCCTGCATTTTCTTTATTTACTTTTTAATTCAATTCAGCCATACGAGTTATGCCATTAGTATACTTCGAATTAGAGATAATTTTTTATATACATTTTAAAGAAAATAATATTTTAAAATCTTGGCAGTGAACTAAAATCATCTCTCATAAAATAGCTATAGCTCACGAAACGCAGACAAAATCCAAGGTCTCGGAATGTCCACAGTATGTGAATTAAACAAGAAATATTTGGAGCCATTTTGGAGAAAATAATTAATTAAAATTGCCTATATTTCACGAACAATTACTGAACAATTTCTCACATTTTCAAGAAACTGTAGATGGCGTTATTTTAATATGTGTTGAACAACAAATTTCATTCAGGATAAATATTCTTATCTTCGGTATTTTAGTTGTAGGAAGACCGCAAAATTTTCAGTTTTTATAATTTTTATCGCAGCATGCTACTTTCATTAGCATAGACTTTCATTAGCATAGAACAGACAGAAAGACAGTCGTTTTGCCTTCAATCGATTTTTAGGTATCAAGGACCCACAAAACATGAATTCTGACCACACAACGTGTTAAAGGAAGTATATAGGAACAAGATTTATACACTTTTATGGGCGCGTTCTGCTAATGAAAAATCGCCGTTTTCCCGGCGCACGATTACAATACTTTCTCTTCTTATGTAGTAAGGCTAGAAAGTAAAACAAAAATGGAACATCCTACGAAAAAAATATGAGGTCCTAGGAATGTCATCAATAACGCCTTGACCATACTAATACAACACATAGGAGTAATTGAAATATAAGATGACAATAAAAGGTGTCGTTATGGTTCGTAGAAATTTTCCCCGCTGCAGAGTATTTCTTTCACGAGTTTCTACCATTTCAGTCTGTTTTGCGCACCCAAGGGGTTACGAGGAAAGGAAAAATATCGCATCTCGCCATTAATGGGTGTCGCTGTTGCAGGAGCGCTTTGACTTGCTTTGACTTGCTTCGTCAGACCGACGCGCTTTCAGTGGGGGCGCCCATCACGCGGACACCACGGCAGCTCCCTTTCACAACCTACGGAAGGCAGGAGAAGAATCAAAGTGGCAGGACACGCAGAGATTCATTGATGCTCCCTTATCCTTTACTTGCAATATGTCCCTCTTGCCTCCCATGTTCGACTCGGCCCCCTTGGTGTTTTTCCCTCTAATCACTCGCCGCTCAATCGCCCGACCGTTATCTTCGCCCCGGCCTGTCCCTTGTCTGATCTTCGCACGCGTAAATATTGTATTCCCTTTTGGTTTAATATTTAGTATCGCAGTAACAAGATATCAGCGGGGGCTAGACCGGTAGCGGTAGCGCAGTGCGTCAATTGATGTCACTGCAGCGCCTCTGACCGGGAGGTCCTAGGTTCGAGTCCTGACGGTGGTAGGATTTTCGACACTAGCTTTTCAGCTAGGTCGAATTTAGTCGCTGTCTGGAGGAGAATTCTAGCGGCCGGCTGCTCTGATCGGTTGTTTTCCGTGGTTTCTTCGATCAACACCAGGCGAATGCCGGAGCATTACTCTACCAAACGGACCGCGCGCGATCTGTCCTTCCTCTTACACACTTACACTAACATGCACCACACTATCACATATTCCGGGAGACCGGTCGGGAGCTTAGAGCTTTTCCCGGCTGGGGCGGTGCCCCGTTGGTGGGAGAGTCCTGGTTAGGGGGAAGCCCCACTAGCCGACGGTAGGTCGGCGCCGGATCTCGCCATCCAGCGGGGGAAGATCACCACCATCTCCCGAAAAAAACAAGCATTACACTAACGGGACTAATGACCACAGTAGTTGACGCGCCCGGAAACACGAAAAAATCAATCAATCAATCAATCGGCCCCTTCTTGGTGTTTCTTACCTCTATTCAATCGCCCGACCGTTATCTTCGTCCCGCCCTGTCCCTACACGCTTGGTGTAATATTTAATATTAGGCGGTTGCGCTGGACTCACCCGATGGTGGTGTTGAGGGCGGCGAGGATCTGCGCCTTGGTGAGGCCCGCCACCTCGGTGGCGTTGTACTTCCACAGCTCGAGGACGCTGCTCGCCAGGCAGCCGGTCTCCAGGCTGTCCACGATGTGGCAGTACATGCCGATGGGCAGCACCACGCTGGGGTCGAAGTCGGGCCAGCCGTCGTCCGCCCGCGGCTCCAAGTCGTCGGCCAGGTTGATGTCGCCCTCCAGGTCGCCGACGCTCGCGCCCAAGCCCAGGCCCAGGCCCAGGCCGTCGGGCTCCAGGTCGCCCTCCCCGCCGCCGTCGTCCTCGCCGCCCCCGCCGCCCGTCTCGCGCTTACGCCGCAGGTTCATGCTGATCACCGGAATCCTGCAACGGAGTCGTCGCCCGTTAGTCCTCGGCAGCCTGCACAACTTACCTCAGTGTAGACGCACTAATAACTGAAAGCATCAAAAAACAATTTTTCAATTTAATAGTGGGAACTGGAAAGCAATTTCTAGGACGTTCGGTGAAACCTTATCAAACGCCCATATCGATTAAGCGATCACTTCCACTAATAGCCAGTTTTTGGAACCCATTACTTTGTCTATGAGACGTGCAAATATTCCCCCTTAAGAGGCTCCACCTAACTAAGCGTCCACCTCACTAAGCGCCCAATCGTTAGAAAATTTCGTACATTGACATTTATTACGCGGTCACCTCACGCCATTTTCAACCGCATTATAATAAGAGGAAAAGTAGTGGAGATTTCTGTTAATTTAATATCTTCTTGCCATGGACACAGAGCCTAATTATTTCGAACACTGCCATCCAGAGTCGCCTATCTCGCATAAGAATTACTTTTTGTCTTTCGTAACGATTGATGGATTTTAAAAACTTCTCAGTCCCGGTTTCAAGTTTCGTGATCTGCAGTCACAAACTACGAGTACTGTCGCAGTATTGTCGCTGCGAGTACCGTCGAGTATTGTCACTGTCTGAAGGAGAATTCTAGCGGCTGGCTGCTCTGATAGGTAGTTTTCCGTGGTTTCATCCATCAATACCAGTCTAATGCTGGAACAGTACCAACGGGCCACGGACCGCGTGCGATCTTTACTTCCCATTCCTTGTTCTTTTACCTCTCACTCTAACGCACAATTACGTTTACATCCACTACACTACCACACACGCTCGGCAGCTTAGAACATGTCCCAGTTGGGGCGGTGCCCCGCTGGTGGAAGACACCTGGTTGGGGAAAACCCGCAAACCGACGGCAGGTCGGCACCGGATCTCGCCATTCAGCGAGGCAAGATCACTTACCGAGCAAAAACCATACAATTCACTTACGGGACTAATGACCTTAGCAGATCATGCGGCCGGAAGCACTAGCAACAAACACTAGCCGTGATAATGCTCGGTTGGTAACATACTGCACTGTAGTTACTGTAGGGACGAGCTGTTTTGTTTTCATATGTTCTGTGGAATTTGTACCAGGTAACAACAAGTCACAAAAACAGAAAGATCTATCTCGATTCTAAAGAGATACATCTATGAATTTATGAAATAAAATTATTTTACGCTAATTATAGCAAATGCACCTGACAAAAATTATACGTACGTGAAGAAAAATATTGTGGCCAATAAAAGAAAGGTTGCTTTGTTATTAAAAATCTACAGTATTAAGGAGCAAAAATGTAATACTTAAATTTGAATGGGAAAAATATCACGCCTAAATGCATATACTCTATTATCAATAATTCTAATTAAAAAATATTTATTTCACTAAACCACTGCCCAACAAACAGTGCGCAACCCTCTCTTAAAATGGCAGTAAAAATAAATCTGACATTTGCTACAGGTATTGACAAATATTCGGAAAAGTAACGAAGGGAGAGGAACAGTACCAACGACCAAGCTCAGAGTAACTAAACATTCTCCAAATTCTCATTTTTTCTCGTATGTTAGGGAAAAAGAATCGAGTAAGTACCCTGCGTTAAGAGGTTCGTGTATTTGCGTAAGAAATCATGTCGATTCTAGCTTCTTCTTAGAGTTTAATTTATATGCAGTTGAAAATGTTTTTGAAGTGACAGTCGTATTTTACTACGCTAAACATGATCTTATTTCCCCCGTTTCTCCACTAACATCCGCCTTCCACTTCAAAACAATAAACGCTCCAATAGTGAAGTTAAATAAAATTGAAATTTTAAAAGTAGTGAAGGGTTATACCGAGACCCGCATTTGCCTGAGGATGGACAAATAAATCCATTGTGTGTAACATTGTACTCGTCAAAATCCCCCAAAAGACAAAAGGAACGCAAAGAAAATAAATTTAAAAAATTAACTATGTTATTTGCATATACAGACAGAACAAAGCGAGTTATAAATCACTTAAGTTTCATAGAAAATTTAGAGATGAACTCTGAACAAAATTATAGTGTAGTGCATGTGGTGGCATGTAGTGTATGTGATGGCGGTGATCTTCCCCCGCTGGATGGCAAGATCCGGTGCCGACCTACGTGGGCTTGGGGGGATTTTTCCCAACCAGGTATCTTCCACCACAGCACCGTGGCGCCGCCATAGCCGGGACAAGCTCTAAGCTCCCGACTGGTCTCCCGACAAGTCTAGAGCATTTGAATGTGTGCAAGTGACGGCAGGATAAGGAAGATGAAGGGATTATCGCGCATGGTTCGTGGCCTATTTGATAGGGTACTGCTCCGGCTTCACCTGGGGCTGAAAACTATGGATCAGAACAGCTGAAGATCTTATCGATAGGAGGCAGTAGAGAAGAGGATGAAAAAACAACAACAAAAAGCTAGCCCAAATGAAACAGGTTTGGAAAGTAACACGAGAAAGTCAGTCATTCAAGCACAACTAGTTATAGAATGTGTTACAATTTAATTTCATTTTCAAACAAATTTATGGAGAAAAACTCATTAAATGGTCTCGGATCGCTATGAAAATGGAAAAATTCTAGAAATTCTTTTTTTGTGTGTCTTCGTTACTGTCAAGACACCCATGTGAAAAATGAGTGAATGAGACACGACTGTGAGAGGTCTTCAATATATTAACAAATTATTAAAAGAGGATAAGAGAGAGGAGAAAAGAGATAAGAAAGAGAAGAACAGAGAGGGGAAAAGGGGAAGGGGAAAAGTGAGGAAGGTGAACAAGTGTGTGTGTGTGAGAGAGAGAGAGAGAGGGAGAGAGAGAGAGAGAGAGAGAGAGAGAGAGAGAGGGGTGGAAAGAAAGAAAAAAAGAGAAAGACGGTAAAAGTGAGAGGAGGGAAATGTTAGGGGGTAGAGAGAAAAAAATAGAGAATCAAAGAGAGAGAGGGAAATAGAGAAGGAAAGGAAGAGAGAGGGGGGAAAGAGAAAGGAAGAGAAAGACGGGGAAGTCGGGGGAAAAGGGCTGATGGAGAAAAAGAAAGTGAGAGAGAGGGGGAAGGAAGGAGAGGTAAAGAAGGAGGAGGGGAAAAGAGTGGGAAAATATAGGAAGAAAAGGCAGAGGCAAAAAGAGAGAAAAAAGAGATAGGTAAAAGTGAGATAAAAAGAGAGAGGAAAAGAGAATTGGAAAAAAGAGAGGAAAAGAGAGAAGTGGGAAATGAGAGGGGAAATACGGAAAGGGGTAAGAGAGAGGGAGAAGGTAGAGTGAAAAGAGAGACGGGGAGAGAAAGAGGATAAAGACAAAGCGAGAGAGAGAGAGCAGGACAACGTCTGCCGGGTTCTGCTAGTAAAAAATAAGATAAAAAGCATGTATGTATGATCCATGTTATTACTTTGTATCTGTATTATTATATGTTGAAAGGCGCATTGGGCGACTCTGACGTAAAATACTTTAAAAAAGGACATTAAAAGAAAGATGTACCTCCCCGTAATTTCAGTTTAAGATACAGGCACCATTTACCAGATTTAATGTCCCAAGATGCGCGCGGTAGATTAAAAAATGTGAGGAGAGTTCTTTCTTACGTTTGGAGGGGGCACCTCGCCTTTCAAAATGCCCAGATAATTAATTACTATTTTTATATTGTTATGCGAACCTGAAACATTTCTTTCCCTTTATATTTATTTGACTGATCTGACTATAAATAAATTTGGGAGAATAATTAACTGAAAACTCGGAAACGTCAGTGAAAATGGTTCTACAAAAATCGTGGCCACCATGTATCAGTAAAATTATTTCATTCTTGTACTATATTTCACTTTTCAAATAAATAATTTGTAAATAAAATTTAATAGAAATGTTGATCCAGTGGGAAAAAAAGGGCTCCGAAATGTAGTTTCTCCCTCTTATTTTAGGCTACGCAAGCCTATGCTACTGAATCCATCAAATAGATAATAATTTAAGCAGATAGCATGGGCGACAGATCTCCCATCCAATTTCTGTGCCACGGGTGTGTTTAAACCTAACGGGAAGTTTGCTGACGTGACCAATGAGTTGGACACTCGCACAAAAACTCTCGCCAAAAGGAATAGAGACATCATACGAGGCTAAAATGACATCATTTTAGGCGATCACATGCCAGATCAACACATTGAGAAATTACGTGCCGCCTAAATATCATAGTCACGACTCTGTCAACTGAAGTTCAGAAATGCGCTAGAAGCGGTGGCAGTGATCAAATAAATAACAAATGTTCCTCAATATGAAATAACTATGTGTATTAGAATTGTATCAGTATTATACATATAAAATCCATTTACTACATCGGAATATAGGTCACATTGTATTCACTACATCGGGAGATTGACCACTGGAGTTTTTTTGATAGGTCAATTCACAATATTATTTAGACATGAACACTACTTTAGAAAATGTGAATAAAACCTAGAAAGTCAACAGGATATGATAATAAGAGCAACAAAGCCTTAAAAGCACAAACAAAGAAGGCAATCGGGACTATAACAGCCATTTTCAATTCGGCATTAAGACTAGGTCATTTTCCTAAAAATTGGAAAACTGCTATTATCCTTCCGTCAATAATCCAGGAAAAGACCCACAGATTCCAAGTCTTGAAAAATTATTCGGGAAACTAATCTATACACGTTTAAACAAATATGTATCAGAAATACAGGCTATACCGAATGCTCAAGTCGGATTCAGAAACAGACACACGACAAAACACGAACTCATGAGACTTTCAGAGTTCATGGATAATGCATTTCATCAACACAAACATAGATTAACAATATTTTTTGACATTGAAAAGGCGTTTGACAAAATGTGGTACCTCGGATTTCTATTTAAACTACAACGTCTAGGTACACGAAACTACCTTTATAAAATTATCGACAGCTTTCTAGCAGATTGTCATTTCCTCGTGAGAATCAATTATACGTATTCTAGTTAATATCAAATTAGTGCCGGTGTCCCTCAAGGGTCATGCCTTTCACCTTTACTCTTCAGCATATACTCATCGGATATTTCAAAGCCAGTTGATTCAGTAATCGTTCTCTTTGTAGACGATGCCGCTTTATTCGCAGCCCACGAGGATATACTATGCGCTTACGATAACCGTCATAATAAATTAAAAACTTATATTCGCTGGTCTGAGCAGTGGAGAATCAAAATAAACTCGCACAAATCCCAAGCAAACGTCTTCACACTTCGAAGACCATCGACTCTTCCCCCACTTAAAATACAAAATTCAATAATAAAATGGCTTCCCAAAAAAACTCCAGTTAAATATTTAGGACTAATGTTCGACTCAAAATTAACCTGGAAAGACCACATCAAAACAATCACAAACAAAACTTACGCAAAAATTGCTAAACTATATCCTTTACTAAACTCTAAATTAGCTCTGAGTATTGAATGTGGAACTTCAATTTACAAATCGATATGACGACTTACAATTAAGTATGCTTGCTCAGTGTGGTGTAATGTAGCAAAAACACATAATGAAAAACTGCAAATCATACAAAACAAATGGTTGAGGAAAATAAGTAAGATTCTCTGGTTTATTAGTAATAAACAACTACACTGAAAATTACGAATAGAGTCAATACAAGAACATATCCTAAAATCCTCTCACACGTTTTTCGATATTCTTTCAGAATCTCCAACCACCCCCATCTTCAAACTTGGTAGAAACTACCCAAATCCAAACAGAATATGCTCACGATTTCCCAAAGATAAATTCAGACCTCCATAAATCCTCAATTGCATTAATTCTAAACATCTGATAATATAAAATATTAACTTTCAACTATTATACTAAAAAACGAGTTGAGAGTATAAATTTCACATCAGTCAAACCGAATTTCAAAATTATCCTCTGAAAACAGCCTGTAACAATCAGGACAATTAGCGTGAGAATGAATAACAAGCCATTAATATGTAATATGTGAACACTCCTGAAAGATAGTAATTGCCGAACAGGAGGTAATAGAAAAAGAAAAAGTGAACTTGAATATTTTATTCTTTACATTGCGTTTCAAATTTTAGCGGGCACTGACCTACATAAAAAGGTTACTGACGTTAAAAATCGAACAAGATAATGTAAAAGGTTATGATAAAAATAAGAAAAATAATACAATTCTAGGACCACTCGATATAAAACAATATGTGGAGACTTGCTACATATTGTTCTTCAAATAAACATAAATTAAAACCAGTGCAAAAGAACTTTGGCCATGCATATAGCAGAAAAAAAGTGTGACTGCTCTATTTTGCTGTTTAGATGCCAGAAAAGAATCTTTGCTGCGGAAGAACTGAATATTTCATAAGTGGTAAACCGTTTTTATCCCATCATCGTTTATAAATTGGTGAGAGTTATTTAGCGTCCGCCAACCACCATGTTGAGTTCTCTGTGATCTCCATGATTTTCGGAAGAACCAACACATCTGCATAAATGTGCGGACAGAAGCATGGCTGGGTCGTAGCAATTCACAAGCTCAATAGTAAACGAACGATTGACCAGTGATATCGGAGTTCGTTCTCTACACTTTTGCTGCTTAAGGCAACATTTTAATGCTTTCCTGTGCTCACAATATTTCGAATTGTATGAAGGTCCTGCATCAGCGAGCCGTCCTCCACGAGGGTTAAGTTGCGTTGAACAAGTCGAAATATCGCGTTCACGTGTTGATTTGTCCTCTAAGCGCTCTCCCGAACCCTATCATGCTATATTGAAGCCTTCACACTTGTTTCAATGAGGCATCGCTCGGAGGCCGCCGAGGCCGAGGGTGATCGACCAGGAGAGATGGGCTCACTGCATCAACTGATGTCACTGCAGTGCCTCTGATCGAGAGGTTGAGTACCCTAACAAACGGGCGACGGTTCGCGCGCGATCTTTCCTTCCTCTTCCTCCCTTTCCTACCTATCCTCACCCCTTACTTACACATACATGTCGGGAGACCGGTCGGGAGCTTAGAGCTTCCCCCACTGGGGTGGTGCCTAGCTGGTGGGAGATATCTGGTTGGGGTAAACACCGCTAACTGACGTTACTGTACGCCGGATCTCGCCATACAGCGGGCGAAAATTACCGCCACCTCCCGATGAAAAAAATACACAACACTTACGGGACTAATGACCTCGGTCGTTGACGCGCCCGGAATCACTAACCCCAACCAACCGAGGGTTGGTTTGGTTTGGTTTGGTTTCTTCGTGTTTCCAGGCGCATCAACTGCTTTGGTCATTAGTCCCGTTAGTGTAGTGCATGTTTTTCTCGGGAGATGGCGGTGATATTCCCCCGCTGGATGGCGAGATCCGGCACCGACCTACCGTCGGCTAGTAGGGTTTCCCCCTAACCACGACTCTCCCACCAGCGGGGCACCACCCCAGCTGGGACAACCTCTACGTTCCCGACCGGTCTTCCGGAATATGTGGTTGTGTAGTGCATGTTAGTGTGTGTGTGTGTGTAAAGGAGAGAGGATAGGACAAGGAAGAGGAAGGAAAGATCGCGCGCGGTCCGTGGCCCGTGTGGTAGGGTACTGCTCCGGCATTCGCGTGGTGTTGATCGGAGGATTCACGGAAAACTACCGATCAGAGCAGCCGGCCGCTAGAATTCTCCTCCAGACAGCGACTGAATTCGACCTAGCTGAAAAGCTAGTGTCGAAAATCCTGCCGCCGAGGGGAGTGTGAATCTAGGACCTCCCGGTCAGAGGCGCTGCAGTGACATCAGTTGATGCACTGAGCTACCGCTGCCGGTACCAACCGAGGGTGATTGAGCGTTCGCGGCGGGGAGCGCGCGCTGCCGCTGAGTCAGGAAGGGGCAGGGGCGAGGCGGGGGCGGGGCGGGGGCGGGGCGGGGGCGGGGGACGACACTCGCCGCACGTGGGCCGCGCAGGAAGTGCGCTTCGATCGAGTGGCGGGGAGGGGCGGGGAGGCGCGCGGCGGGAGTCCCCATGACTCCGCCGCCATGGGCGAGCGTTTGGTGCGACTTAGCCAAGGAGGGCGGCTCCTGCCTCTCCCACCCCCGCAATGGCGCTCCCTCCACGTAACGCTCACACAAATCAGCCGAAAACGCGCTCGTCTGACGTGATATTTATGAATGTTGCGAATCGATTCGAAGAAGTTTATTAAGTACTGGTGTAATGACCTCACGCACTTTCTTGCCTTCATTATAACGGGTTCGTTACTATACTGTAATTTCTTATAAAACTACTCGAACTCGTAAAACGCTTTGCCACTCAAATTGTTCCCCTAACGGGTTCGAAGTCCCGTACTAGTTACAGCAAGCTACCGGCTTATCCTCTCTAACAAATTCCTCAATCACCTTTACTACGTTGCCGACTCTTAAAAAAACATTTGATCGGGTGCAACCGATATTTGAAAACCAATTAAATAATATTATTTTAAGATGTACTTCTGAAGAATAGTTTTCATTAAGAACACAAATACCTATCTTCGATACTGTAGTTGCCGGAAGACGACGGCATAGCGGAAAATACTGTGAACCGTTTTGACGATAGAGATGTCCCCGGGCGGATAGACGGACGAACAGACGCGACAAACTGTTCTAAAAGTGTAATAAAAATAAAATTTCGAGACAGCTTCACATTTTTCCGAAACTAATTTTGCATAGAGATAATAAACATCAAAATTTGAAGCGTGAATTTCCTGTCAATAGATTGATCACTAACGCAAATTCATATCATTTTCACCATCAATGTGTGAGTAAAATAAATGTTTTAAAAGCGTAAATTTGGCCTCAAAATACAGTAAAATTAAATAAAATGGTTTATATTGATTAATTGTTCATCATTTATTCACGTGTAACCAACATTTAGAAGGTTTGTACCTGGAACGAAACAAAAATTGTAGCTTAAACTGTTTTTCCTGCCAAGATCGCCACATCAGGAACAAGTGACATTTTGAAAATTCTGAAACAACCCTAGTTCTGTCTTTAACTGTCGAAGTAGCTGACGGGGTCATTTGTTGTCTCGGTAGCAACCTGTCAGAATGGTTACACATTTGTCCCCTTGCGTTATGTATTAAAACGAAAGAAGCATTTCAAACCTTGTACGTGTCTCATTCTTTAGCCAAGGGCGCGTCAACTGCTCAATTCATCAGTGACGGAAGTGTCGCGGATGGTTTATCGCTGGAAGTGATACCTAGATCGCTGGAAGTGATACCTATTCGATACCTAGATCAGGCGCCATCCTACACGTCGGTTCGAGCATTTTCCCCAACCAGGTATCTTCCACCTCTCGTGCCGCGAGAAGCTGTTAGCTCCCGACTGGTCTCCCGGCATATCGGGAGCGTAGTGCATGTATGTATGCGTGAGTAAGGAGTGTGGAAACGGCAAGAAATAGGAAGGAAAGATCGCGCACGGTCCGTGGCCCGTTTGTTAGGGTACTGCTCCGGCATTCGACAGGCGGTGATCGGAGAAAGCACGGAAAGATACCGATCAGAGCAGCCGGCCGCTAGAATTCTCCTCCAGCTAGGGACTGAATTCCAGCTGTGACGCTACCCTTGCCACTCTCGGGACTCGAATCCTGGGACCTGTAGCGACGTCAACGATACCTTGGCGGTGGCAATAGGCCTGTCGCAATTTCACGGATATTCTCTAGAATTGAATTGGTATTTGTTGTGTTAATTCTTTAACAATTTGAGAAGTTGAAGTATTAAAAAATCGGAAATACTACGGTTGTTTTCTTTTAATGATTCTTGTCATTGTGAGTCCGTGTGTCCGTGTGTCTTGTTTCCGTACACATCCATGAGGTATGCAGCAGGTAGAGCAGGTATTGAAAATCGATGCCCTGCCTGCGTAGGGCAGGAAGTTGGCGCAGCCATTTTCGGGCGAGGCTGAGCCCTTGGCCGCGCCTTCGTGCGCGGGCGGGCTCCGTGAGCTTCGCTTTGAAATCCACATCACGCATCGCCTGACGCGGCCGCCGCGGGCGCGGGGGCGGCGCGGGGGCGGGGCCTCCATCGAGCGGGCCCTCGCCGTGGTGCAGCCGCGCTGTGCCCTAGGACGCGCCCCCGGACCGCCTTCCCGCCCTTCATTTGGGAAATGCTTTCCGGGTTCCGTAAATCGCGTTGCAAGCTCATTTCCGCTCGTGTCGCGCCAGATCACATAGCCAGGCGGCCCAGGCCACATCACATAGGGGAGACTTCGTTTGTAGGAACTTCAGGAACCGGAGCCTGACCGTGGCAACGACAGCCCGTACAATCCTGATACGGAAATGCAACATGCAATTTTTAGCATGTGGCCGTATTTTCTATTCAAAATTATACGAGAAGAACAATTCATTTAGAGATCATTAGGACATTGTAAAAACGATTAATAAAATATTGTTCGATGCTGTAATATACAATACTATTTTTATCCAATTTTTACCCTGCCTATTATTTTACTTTCTCGCCTTATCGCGTTGACGTAGTAAAGAGAAAGTATGGTAGAACTGAGTGAAGTATATATTCATGAAGCATCAGTAGCTTGTAATTTTGAAATCATGACTGAGAACAATAAGAGCAGGACGAGACCCAATTTTTCATTGTTTTCTCTCAGAATCTCGACATGCAGATGTGGCCATGGGCAGTCCCTTTCTTTAACGAAGTCCAAGCGTCCGAGTAGGATGCAGCTTTTCCATTCACTACTGTAACATCCAGTCCTTCATTTGGGACTAAGAGAAGACATTTTCAGACACGAATTGTTGTCTATGTGCCACACGTACAGGATGTTTTCCGATCCGCTGTGGATATCATTTGCTGCCAGGGGTGAACTTCTTTATTCACATGAGTGAGAGATAGAGGGAGAAAGAAAGAGAGAAATATAGATAGAAAGAGAGAAAGAAAGAGGGAGAAAGAGGGAGAGAGGGAGAAAGAGAGAAAGAAAGAGAGAGAGTAAGAAAGCGAGAGGGAGAAAGTGAGAGAGGGAGAAAGAGAGGGAGAAAGAGAGAAAGGGAGAAAGAGAGAGGAAGAAAGAGAGAGAGAAAGAGAGAGAGGAAGAAAGAGAGAGAGGAAGAAAGAGAGAGAGAGGGAGAAAAAGAGAGGGAGAAAAAGAGGGGGAGAAAAGAGAGGAAGAAAAAGAGAGGGAGAAAAAGAGAGGGAGAAAAAGAGAGGGAGAAAAAGAGAGGGAGAAAAAGAGAGGGAGAAAAAGAGAGGGAGAAAAAGAGAGGGAGAACGAGAAAGAGAGAGAGAACGAGAAAGAAAGAGAGAAAGAGAAAGAAATAGAGAGAAAGAGAGAGAGAAAGAGAGACAAAGAAAATTGGATTTATCTTGTCCGCTTCTGTCGTTGATTTAACCTTCGTTTATTTCCTTGCCCTTGTCCACATTAAAAAGGGTGGATAAAGGCTTCTGGTCGGAGATGAAACTACTACCCTTCCTGAACAGTGTTTGTAGAGTTGGGCCTTAGCATTTCTTCCTCAGATTCTCAGCGCTCTTGAAACGACGCGCCGACCTCTTCCCACGTCATGCCATAGGGTGGGCAGCAATGAACGGAAGAAGGTTAGCAAGTTCTCCTTTTGACACACAAAAGTTTTTTCATTTTATTCCATACGTATGTAAACCAGTGGCATTACCGTTGCACACACATTCTCGTATTATTTGAAACAGTTAAGTAAAAATAGAAAATCTTACTAAAACTCCGCCTGTCTCTTGAAAAACTCTTCAAACCAAGGGATATTAAAAGAATATATTTCATATTTAAAACTTCAAAAGTTTCAATGAAAATAGCAGTTGTACCATATAATTAGTGTATACAAAGATGCATGTGTCCTTACAACAAATTCAAAGCACATCGGGATAAACACAACTTCGGCATCAGGTGCCGTGAAATCGTGTTTCTCTGTCAGAATTTCGATACTGATATTTAACATTACTTTTTCAATGGTATATACTAACTTTGAAATGCGGGAAGCAATTTCAAGCAAATTTCGTATTAGAGCAAAAACATATGGAGTTAGCGAGTAAAAGTGTTAACATCGATTTTTACACTCTCGCTACCGCTTTCGCAGTAGAGAGCAACATATGTAATGCTACGAAGAAAAATGGGAAAATTTTCGGGAGAAAACTCTTATTACAGGGTCCTGGTAACGAGAAAGTTGATAAATCCAGTTGCTCAAGTTAGAACAAAATCACCTAACGCGTGATGTAGCTAGAATCTGTTTTGTGGGTCCATGATACCAAAAAATCGAATGACGGCACGTCTGTTCGTCTGTGTCTGTGAACAACGCAAGCAGAACATTTCAAATTTTTGAACTGATAAAATTGGTTTTAATTTTTTTTTCACAATCGTCCATACTGTTTAAAAATCTGAAATATATATGTTATACGTTATAAGATACATTCTAGGGGGAAAAACTGATACAGCATTCCAAGGTCATCACGCCGAAAATCATTTTCTATAATATCTATAATATCAGTATCGAAAATTATTTTTCTAATTGAATTAGGCGTCAAAATTAGTTGACAAAACTACCTTCAAATTCAACTATTTTTCCCCGTTCCTGCAATTTTTTGCAGCCACTTTTATGTAAAAGAAGCTGAGAAAAACGTAAAGCACAAAAAATTCGTTTCTCTGCAACAGATCGCCCTAGAAAGCTATTTTTAGGAAATCAACGTCATTTGTTATACCCTTTCATATGAGCATTGCAATTATCCATTTTGTTTTACAGCAATTTTCACCTCCATATACGGCTATATACTGTGTATTCAAGATAGTAGTATAATAACTATAAACCCAATTGAATGAAAGAAATGTTCTTCTACCTTATACCGTAAAAATGTATTAATTACCTCCGGACCGTCCGGAAGCTAATCACAGCACGCTTACTTCGATGTTGGGTAGCACTGTTCTTTGCGCAATGTCCAAATATCCTTCTGAATGTACTCCATGGAAAATATTTTACTTTTTTTCATGTATTTGAAATTACTGCTTTTTAACACGTATTTTATTTTCTACTTTTTAGTACATCTCTTCAATTTATGTATTTTATTGCAATTGGAACAAATTACTTTTTTAAAACTCCATTTTCCTTTTTTATTTCGACTGCACCGGGATTCAGGGAGCGGACTGCAAATAGAGAAGAGGCATTGAAACACGCCACAAACCTCCCGTCCAACCACACGCACTCACTCCGGGCGCTTCGTTTACAATGCTGAGGTACGAATACAAGCAGCTCTCATGCTGTGAACGCAATGCGTCCCAAAAGTAATGCGTCGGATTTTTAAACACAAAATTATTAATCAGATAGGTACAGCCACTTAAAATTCTTCTAAGTATAACACTTGAACGTCGATACATTTTCGCCAGCGTGATTTCCTTGCCTTGTTCGCTCCCAAACGTTCTCGGTGAAGAGGTCCTTTAGGCGCCTCGTCATACTTGTTTCGTTATTGCCCAAAGTCTTTAACCCTTTCACTGCCAAGAGCCGATGTGTTTTTCAAAGCCAAACTGACACGGGCCGATCAGAGCCGATGGCAGCTTCGCTTATGCTTTTAATTCATTTAATCAGCAATAGATAGCGTAGAATGCCTCTTATCGTGTTGGTTAAGGTTTCAACTGGTCGTTTTCAATGAAACATATTTCTTTCTAATGTGTTTGAAGTTACAAAAGCTATTACATAAGGCTGCAGCATAAGTGCAATATGGCATTTGCTAAGAAACAAAATTTCACACAATAATTTAAAAAAATTGTAATATGTAAGCAATACTTTAAAAAACTATAAATATTTAAGGACTTATTCACAGATGTGTAAAGAGTTTGTTTTTAATACTTTTAGATCTTAAAAAAACAATAATAGCTAAAAAATCGTTTTGAACTTAATTTTTTAAAAAATTTGAAGACATATTGTGTTAAAAATTATTATTTTCCAAGGGAAAATTTTATTCTACCTTAAACCCGAGACATATTAAAAGTAATTTATATTTCTTCTTTCCACAAAAATAAAAATAGTTTGCATATCTTTTAAAATAAAGCTGTTAGAGAGATTTGAAAATGTGTCTGCATTTTTTGAATTTCCCCTGTGGCAGTTTTCGCAGTACTTGGCCGGGAGGCGCCGGCAGTGAAAGGGTTAAAAGCGTTTCTTGCATAGGCCTTTTCAGTCCAGGGAACAAAAAGAAGTTCGCTGGAGCAAGGTCGGCACTATATGGCGGTTGTGGGAGTGTTGCCACACCAGGTGGTCCCGACAGCGAAGGCGGTGTGGGCGGGTGCTTTGTCCTCGTGATGCTTCGAGGAAGCTATCTCCTTTCGAGTGCGGGTGACCGGTCCTTCAGTCTCGGGAGCCCTTGTTTGTGAAACTGGGCATTTACGGCCTGTCCAGGAAGTAGGGAATTACTGTGCCCTTACTCTTTGTGTTATTACGTACTTTGTGTTATAACTTACTCTTTGTGTTAAAAAAAGGCAATGAGCGTGTTTTTCAAGCTCGATTTGCTCATGCGAGCCTCCTTGGAGCGCGGAGACCTCAAGATGTGACACTGCGCTCTGCCCCTTTGTTTCCGGGTCATACTCTTAAGATCAACGTCTCATTTTCGGTGATAAGTGTAAAAAAATTAGGGTGAAACATCTCGAAAGTTTCCATCGGTGTCTTGTCCAGCTTCTCGCAAAACTTGATCACGTATCTTTCATCCAAAGACCTCTCCATCGTCAAGTGCGACACGACTACTACATAGCTCAAACTTACGTTCTAATTTCCCCAGGGCACGGAGGCAACTGACCTAGGAACAGTTGAAAAGCTAAACCTCTCCTTACCCTATCCAAACTTGTCTGACCGTCCTGTGATTTATGGTTGGGTTAAAAAAAATTGCGACGAATTAGTTTCGGGACAGACCTTGTTCACACGTGGACCACTTAAGTTGGCCATAGGAAGTATATTTGAAACGGTTTGAAGTATCGAGATGCATTTGCTCCACATTTTTGTAGTAGATGTTGGGAAAACTAATAATTTCATTTTCATTTTTGCGACGTACCATTAACTCAAGCTATGATTTTTACTTTCTCGCTAGGGAGTAGAGAGAAAGATAATGTAATGCTCCGCGAAAACACAGGGAATTTTCTGCAGAAAAACTCTTATTACAGGGCCCTGGCAACGAAATTTCCAGTTGATAAGTTTAGAAGGAAAAAAATCCTCTTACACGTCATGTAGCCAGAATTCATGTTTTGTGGGTCCTTGTTACCGAAAAACCGAATGACGGCAAAACGTCTGTCCGTCCGTCTGTGAATAACGCTAGAGGCTAAACCGTTCAGCCGATTTTCTCTAACATTGATATTCCCCAATCGATCTGGCTAACGTCGCGGCCCCTGGAATTTGAAACCGATGTTTGAATTGGGGGGGGGGGGGGTTGCATGAAACCCCTTTAACATTTTCAAAAAATTGTCTCCATCATTTTTGATTAAATTTTGTTGTTGGATATTGTGGTACAGGTCTCATGTTCGTTGAAAATCCTGATTTTTCGAAAATTTCAAAAATTCAACATTTTGTCTGAGTCTTCCTACAACTAAAATGTTAAAGAGATAGACTCTTCCGTTCGTGAAATGTGTTCCTTAAAAATAGACTTTGAAATAAGGACATGCACAATTTTTCGAAAATTGGAGTACTTTTCGCGTTGTTTTGAGTGAAAGTACAGAAGAGAAAGTAAGCCCTGTTAAGTTTTAAATGGTAGTATATATTTTCCCAATACCACTCTAAAGACCTGCAAGAGATTACAATGTTACAAGTAGGGCGCGGATTTTGATGACCTAAACATCGCCAAAAATGATCAATAAATTGCTCTTAAAATGCCTACAAAATGCCCTAAAACCAAAGAAAAACGTCGTAAAAAAATCTTATCAAAACCAGTTCGGATAAACAACTCAAGCTGTTGGATAAGTTACAGAGGTAATCGAGGCTTCTTCCATTCGTTCCAGTGAACTCAGCTTGCAAACGTTTGGTTCGGACTGTTCTTTACCAGGAAATCTCTGTCTTTGGTTATCCCGAAATCGGTCGAACCGGCCATGGCGCTGATATACGTTACAAGAATTCCTTGCAACGGCTGTCAAAACAATTTCCGAGCGAAGAAATAGAATAGGCTGTAGAGTAATTCTGTGAAGAACGTTTGTTACCTCTCGTAAATATTATTTGAAGCAAGTACCATTTAAAATGACATTAAAATCGATGAAATCAGCAAAAAATGCATTAACAATAACGGAAAAAAGTAAAAAGAGACTTATTTGTCGACATCGACACTAAATGCAAAAAGATGACCTCTAAAAATGGATCATTTGATTTTTGTCATTACATAAAATGAATTTCGATACTAAACGGCCTTGTTCAGAAGTAAAAAAAAAAAAGCTTCCTAGTTAAAAGTAAGTATTTTAATGAAATGTCATTTTATTTCTACTTTAAATTTAGAACATTTCCTTTTGGTACAGACATTAATTTTATGTTATAGCAGAAGAAAATTACTAATTTTTAAACATTATTTTAGCATTTTTTGTCGATTTCAACGAATAAGTCATCTTTTTCCCTTTCTGACATTTTAAAGCATTGTTTTGTTGATTTCAATATCCGCTCCAATATTAGCATATTTTAATATCATTTTAATGGTACTTGCTTCAAATAATATTCACGAGATGTAACAAATATTCTCCAAAGAATTCCTGAGTGGTCTCTATTTCTTCGCTCAGGAATTGTAAAGTCAGCAGTTGTATGTAATCAAAGCTTCTGTCTCGCCTATCAGGACCACTGTCGGTTCGGCCGATTTCGCGATAACTAACGACGGAGATACCCTAGTGAAGAACAGTTCAAACAAAATGTTTGCAAGCCAATTTTCGTTTCGATTGACGGAACTACAGATGTCGAGGCTCTCAATGTTGCTAATGCTATTGTTGGGACTCTTGAACCGAATGCTCCAGGCAAGACATTCATTTTAACAACGGACTGTTTGGAATATTATAGAAACTTATTAATATTTTTAATACTGAATTATAATTTTTCAGTGTTAAATGAGTGTTAAATTGATATTATCTTCTATGATATACGATTGGTTGGGTTATTATTATTATTATTATTATTATTATTATTATTATTATTATTATTATTATATTATTATTATTATTATTATTATTATTATTATTATTATTATTATTATTTAGTATTTGTCCTAATACACGCAATAGAGTTTATTAGAAATTATTTTATTAAAATTAACTAAAAACAAAAATAATGAAATATAATTCCCCCAAATATCTGTGTAATTTAATCATCTGAACTGGTTTCGATCAAATTCGTTATTTTTCTTTTCTTTTCAGGCATTTTAAAAACACTTCAAGAGCATTGTATTGATCATTTTTGGCGATGTTTCAGATCATCAAAATCGTGCGCAGCCTAAAATGCGGGGCCACCTACATTTCTGTCTCCCACTTGGTCTCCTTTTCTATTAAACGTGTCTATTTACAAATTTATGTACAAATCACTTATTTTAAAGGAATCAATAGATGTCACTGCAGTGCATCTGATGGACAAGCTCTACAATTTGAGTCCCGACGATGGCAGGACTTTACACGCTAGATTGCTAGGTGCAATTGAGCCGCTCTCTGGAGGAGAATTCTAGCGGCCGACTTCACGGGGCGTCAACCCCTCCTAGAAGCGAACGATATACATTCAAAAATATACCCTTTAGTAATTTTTTACACTAACTAGAACCATTCAATACATCAAATATTTACGTTATAAATATTAACACTATATACACAAATAAAAATTACATTTTTTTATTCAGATGAAAAGAAGGCTTCTTTACAAGAAAACATCAAGTTGGTTAGACAATATACTCCCCCAATATAGCTTCCCCTTCTCCCATCGAATAAAAGATGGGTGCGTTGTAATATTTGCCAATAAAAAACTAACGCATATTACAAATGTCGTTAATTAATAAATGCTATACTGATTTTTTCAAATCTATGGATCATAATAATGTAAGTCATTATTTCCCAATTGGCACTGCACTTCTTTCCGGATACACGACTTCAAAGCATATTGAACTTCGCGTTCTCCTCTTGAAAGCATAAGTTGGAGTGAGAAGAGCCTCGTTTTTCACAGCCGAATGCTTGCGCTCTCGTCAAGGCCAGCGAAATTGTGGCGTATTGGACACTCATCTACCGGATTTAAAGAAATCTCGAGCGAAATTACATCTTGCAGGACTGATTTACTTTAATTTTGTTATAAAAGTATTTTAGAAATGTTTTATGGAATTATTATCGTCGTTAACTTATTGAGGCTACACTTATAACAAGCAAATAGTTTCATGTTAAGATACCCGAACATGCTGAACATAAAATATAACGTTCAATCAGTGGTTAGTTTGCACGGTTGAGCAACCTCCAGATAATCGAAAAAATTCTTATTTTATTTATTTATTTTACGTCAAAAATAGTTAAAAGCTGTGTGTGACGTTCTTATAATTCACTGAGGTGGCAAAAGTCGTAATACTGTGTCGGATCTCTTTTTGACCGGAGAACTGGAGCAACTCGAGGTGATAGGGACTCAACGAGACGTTGGACGTTCCCTGCAGAAATATTCAGCCATGATGCCTCTATAGTCGCCCATAATTGCGGAAGTGTTCCCGGTGCAGGATTTTATGCACGAACTGACCTCTCGATTATGACTCATAAATGTTCGATGGGATTCATGTCTGGCGAGCTGGGTTTGCCAAATCATTCACTCGAATTGTCCAGAATATTCATGAAACCAATCGCGGACAATTGTGACCTGTTGACATGCCGCATTGTCATCCATAAAAATTCCATCGTTGTTTGGGAACATGAAGTCCAAGAATGGCTGCAAATGGTCTCCAAGTAATTGAACATAACCATTTCCAGACAATGATCAGTTCAGTTGAGCCAGAGGATCAAGTCCGTTCCACGTAAAGCAGCCCACACCATTATGGAAGCCTCCTTCAGTTTGCAAAGTGCCTTGTTGACAACTCGGTTCCACGGCTTTGTGGCTTTGAGGGGCTGGCGCCCCTCTTATCTACCATCAGCTCTTACCAACTGAAATCGGGACTCATCAGACCAAGCCAAGAGTTTCTCGACGCACTCTAGTCGGTCTTCCGCTGCCATAGCCCAATAAGGTTTATGCCTGAAAATAGGTATTCACGGCTCACTCTTCCCACTTAACCTCAAGGTATTGAATTTACAATCGATTTACGAAATAGAATGCTCCATGCATTTAGCTCCAGCTATCATTAAGCGTTTAAAGCCTTTTAGTTCCCGTCGTGCGACCATAATCACACCAGAAACATTTTCACATGAATCAATAAATCACTTGAGTACAAATTAACGTTCTGTCAGCGAATGAACTGCCTTTTCATGTATTTCGTACGCGATATTACTACTACCTGTGTATTTGGATATTGCTCTCCCATAACTTTTGTCACCTCAGGGTGTGTTGGGAATTTAATACATCTTCCTTTTAATGACATTCAATATTCAAGATATTGCAGCAATATCGATGTGTATGAAATCGTTTTGAATCTATGAGCGCCCAAGGGCCGCTCTCTCTGGCGTCGGATGCTCTCCACGCAATGCACCTGTCACGCTCTTTTACTGCTTTTACTCTTTCGCACTATGCTTCCACATAGGGCCTCATATTCGCACTAAGGGTGCAGGATTTGGTCGGAGAGCGCGGCGCGGCGTGACGTTCGAGGGAATAACAATTTTCTGTCTTCGTCTGAAACTAGCTGCAACTTCATTTTATGAATTCGCGTGTCATACCGTCAATTCTTGACGGCATTGAAAGCATTATTTATGATGTTTGGAGGATTTATTTTCATTTTATGTTAAGTTTGTTGATTCAAAATGTGCATTGAATGAGCCTTTCGTTGGCCGTTCTGGAAGAAAATCCCATTTTCTGTCACGGCTGCACACGGTGTATGCAATGATCTTTCCGCCAGAACTTGCAGTTACTCTGAGTTATTCTGTGAGTGTAGTGAAATTTTCGAAATAAAATAATTATATCCGTTTGAACCGTTGTGTATCAAACATGCTCCGATACCTTAAAGTATTAATGTTCAATTGGCAGAAGATCTTCCAAGATAAACAATTGCATTTCTCTATGCCTCTTTAATATGGTCCTTTAGACCACCGTTGGTTAAGATCAGAAGTGCCTGCTTATACATTATATCTAGACACTATGGTGTAACATAACCTTAGCAACTTACAGGTACGTCTTTATTTCATTGTTTTTGTTTTTAATTGTTTTTTTACTAGTGATATTATGTAAGATTGTAACTGATTGGTGTGTTGACCTTTCAGACACTGAAGAGGGCCTTAAACTTTAGGCCGAAACGTCTGCTTTAAATATACTTTTATTGATTGGAATCATCGTTTTTTTCTTGTAAAATAATTATAGTTGGTTACGATCGCCACTAGTGGCAGCAATAACAAGTACGACTATGAAATTAATTTGTGTAAAACGTGTCCAAACAATAGTGGTTGTTGCAATGTGAAGTGCGTTCACCGTATTTTCGAAAACTAGTTCGTTTTTGGTTTGTATGAAATTATGACTGGCGATTGTCTCAACGCAGATCTAATACAAAAACCCAAGTACTACCTGGAAATCAAAGCCAGGAGCATGTGCTCGGGAGGTGAATTTATTTGGCAGGGACACTAAGCATAAAATTATGTAAGTAATGTTTGAATGTAGATTTTTATTAAGCTAATATAAACTTTAATTAAACTACTATAAACTTGTGATTATTCTTTGCAAAAAAATTTAATTATTAAAATGAACATATTTCCGAGTGTATTTGCACCGGGAGCGGTAGCTCAGTGCATCAACTGATGTCACTGCAGTGCCTCTGACGGGAGGTCCTCGGTTCGAGTCCTGACGGCGACAGGATTTTCGACACTAGCTTTTCACCTAGGTCGAATTCAGTCGCTGTCGGGAGGAGAGTTCTAGCGGCCGGCTGCTCTGATCGGTAGTTTTCCGTGGTTTCTCCGATCAACACCAGGCGAATGCCGGAACAGTACCCCAACAAACGGGCCACGGACCGCGCGCGATCTGTCCTTCCTCTTCCTTGTCGTATCCTCTCCCCTTACACACACTCTTACACTAACATGCACTACACTACCACATATTCCGGGAGGCCGGTCGGGAGCTTAGAGTTTGTCCCGGCTGTGGCGGTGCCCCGCTGGTAGGAGAGTCCTGGTTAGGGGGGAAACCCCATTTGCCGACGGTAGGTCGGCGCCGGATCTCGCCCTCCAGCGGGTAAGATCACCGCACATCTCCCGAGAAAAGAGCATGCACTACACTAACGGGACTAATGACCAAAGCAGTTGACACGCCCGGAAACACGAAAAAATCAATCAACCCAGCGTATTTGCCTCCAAAAAAGGTGAGAGAAAGTGCCAATTATAAATCATACATAATATATGTGTGTGTGTGGTGTTTTGTGTGTGTGCGCGGGTATGTTCAAAATTAAGCAAATTAGAAAAAAATCTGACTCAATAAAGAATACTTTGTGTCATAGAAGTAGGAGTGAAGCTGGCAGAGGTAATTCTTCACTGCCTACGGGTTCGCGCAGGGCGGCTGTACTTTAACCCCTATTTTCCTTTATGTTAGCACACATATAATCACTGAGCTGTGAAAATGATTAGATTAATCAAATAACAAAGCATCTCAAAATTAATTGTTGCCATGTAAATCAGCATTTTCTAATCAGGCTCTTCCCTGTATTAACTAATCTATTTATCTCGCCATACTATCTGGACCTGAACACTTGCTTCCGTCGTTCTTTGTGATGATAAATGGATGAGGTTCTTTCATATCTCGGCATATATTTACTTCGCGTGGAATATTTTCTTAAGTTAATTTTTGATAGCAGGCCAAAGTTCCTTTGTAGGCTGTTCACTGGTCATACCTAAAAGCAAAGCAACAATTAAATTCATTGAATAATTGTGTTACTAGTCTACATTGGGCTTAAAATCAAAGCTCGTATTTGGAGGGGTCGTTATGTTAACTCGTGGGCCGGTGGAGAGGGAGGAGAGGGCGGGGGGCGGTGGCCGTCCCGAGTTTGAGCATCATAGGGATGACATCAACTCAATATTTTCATTTAAAATTATATAATTTGAATGTTTAAATTTACTGTTACAAGTGCCAATTTCAATGATAATTTCATAATTAAATTAATCTAGATTTTTGAATTGTTTTAAGTTATTACCTTAATGTACACATCTCTGAATTGAAATAAATGTTTATTATATTAATTGTTGAACTCATACTGTGAAATATTGTCATTCACATTTCCTGCAATCTGGTAATAACTATAAGCAACAAATAATTCTACTTCCAACATTTTCTTTTTTCGTTTATGAAATAATACTATCTCGTTTAATAATAAAAAATTGGTTCATGAAATAATAATAATAATAATAATAATAATAATAATAATATTAATAACAATCTTTTATGAAGGAGTGTGGGTATGACGTGGGGAGATTTAATATTGCTTTGAGTGACTCGGAATCTACTCGTAGGAAGACTACTGCTTATTTCAACCTCTTCACCAACGGAATTTCATTCATATATTTAATCATCTGTGCGTGGTACTTAACTTCAAAGAAATTGTAAAGAAGAACTTCAGGACGTTCTCCTGCAATAGATTTTCAAAGCAATAAATAAAGAAATGTAGGCATAGAATCTTAGTAAGTTTTACTCCTTTTACACATTTGTACCCGTCTATGATAGAAGGTTGCACAAACAGTTGAGGATGTAGAGAATTTTTGATACTTTGCAAATATTTTGATAGAAACAAAACTATATTAAGAAATGTTAATGCATCTACAGAACATGAAACACAATACCAGTAGAAGTTTCCTAACAATTATAGATAATCAATAGTATTGAAAAAAGTTTCAGTACATGGAAAATGAACTCATCGACAGTTCGTGGTTACAGTGCAACCTTATTTTCAGTTTGGAGGTACTACAATGATACGAAATACGCAAATGGACAACATGAAATCCAATTTTAAAAATTCAACTTGATCTCGGAGGAAAGCGACAATGGTCTCCAATGGATCGAGTCGATAGCACACGTGGAGTGGTGTGGGGAGATGCAGAGTGCGCTGGTGCGGGATCAAGTGGGGAAAGCGTGGTGGAACGCAAGACAATCCCCTTATCAGGACCGAGCTCGAATCGCCCACTGGGATGGCTGGCATTGTCTCTGGGTAGTGACCATGAAAACAATTGCGCCAACTCATCAAAGCTATCATTCCTTAGAAATCTCCTTCATCGATAATTGTGTAGTTTAAATCCTTGTTGGTTATAGTTGTTTAACATCGCTAAAAAATAAGTAAAATATATCTCTAACCGGTGCGTGATACCATTGGCTCCAAAGAACCCCAAACTAAAATAATTTGTGTCCTCAAAACCCCTAGAGATTCCGCGTCCATTTCTGTATTTTCTGCTTATTGACTACTGATAATTATAGAATAAAATTCTTCAATGGTTGGTCCATAGGCGATAGGAGGTAGACATAAATAGAGGACGGGTCCATAGGCGATAGGAGGTAGACATAAATAGAGGACGGGTCCATAGGCGATAGGAGGTAGACATATTTTTAGACATAAACACAAAGTAAGCCATATCTAAATAACATGATTACTTTGTTGCTTTGCTCTTGAGCTACACTTCTTTGAACTCCAAACCCATGAAGATACCAGGAGGAAGTTGAGGAAAACATCTAATGAAGTTCGTCTATGAGGGACGAAATGATATCATTTCCTAATACAAGGAGAGAATTTTTTTCCCAAAGTTAGCAGATATTTTATTGAAATTTGAAAATATTTCAAGAATTCTTGGCTGTCCGGGATTAGCGGCGTCATGGTCGATGGAGCTAACGTTTCGGCCATCTTGCTGTGGCCTTCTTCAGAGCTATACTGCTCTTTCGAATATTTCAAGAAATATTCGAAAAGTTGATGTACCCCGGTATTAAACCTAAACCTAATGTGAATATGAGTACATAATTAACTTAAACCGTTTATGTGGTTTGATGAACTGGCATGTTCGCAGTACGTGATTTACACAGCTGCTCAATACGTGTAAATACAGCAAAATGGATCTCCTGGTTCATATAACACTCGAAATGTTGAATGGCACTACACCCGGGTTAAACTATATCAGATGTAATATTACGATTGCTTTAAAAATTATCAATACATCTTAGTATTTGCAAGAACAAGTAGTATTTATTTCGACTCCTAGGTTTATGTTCTTCTACCAAAACAACTTCTACTAAAACCTAACAGACATACAAGCAGCATCCCATTACAAACTACCGAAAAATCAGACTTACACTCGAATAAAAAATAGATTCCCTTTTGAAGCATTCCTCAAAATTTTAGCCAACCTCGATTTTTAACACCGAGGTTCTCCCCTAGAGTATCCTCTCCAATGTATAGATTAAATTAGCTTAGATATTTTAACTAGAATAAGTCTGAACAAATACATCTGTAAAGTAATTGTACTGAACGATGTAAATCTTCCAAAACGAATAAATGTGTGAAAATCCGGAAAAAAAAGTCCGAAGGTTTGTGTAATTTCCATGATAAGATTAGCATATCCTCCACGTGTCCTCTCGGTGACCGTGAACCAGTGTTTTGCTTCGCCTCCAGGCTCGGCGCCGCTTTATTTCCTCTGCCGGTGGGCAGCGCTCCAGCAGGTGTGCTTGGGGAGGGGGAGGGGGAAGGGCAGGGGGAGGGGCGCAAGCGCAGGACCCACCTGAAGCACACGTTCTCCCACATGGCGCCGTCGGCGGAGATGGCGACGATCGCCTGGTGGATGTCGGCCAGCTGCAACAGGCGGCGCCTCAGTGGCGGGCCGGCGAGGCGCCACGCGCGGCGGCGGGGCCAGGGGGGCAGGGGGGCGGGGCGCAGCGAGGGGCGCCGGGCCGCCGGCGACGCGGCGAGGGGGGGGGGGCACCCGCAGCGGCGACGGTCAACTCGCCCCCCCCCCCCGCCGGCGGGCGTCCCACCGCTCGAACCCGCGCACGAGTTGGGCGTCCAGCTCCGCGCTTCTAACGACAGGAACCGACATTTTCCCACATCCGAATTCAAACCCTAAATCAGGCGTGTCAAAGTCGCGGAGGACGCAACGAACTTTCCAGAGTTGGTGGGCAGTGCGTTCAGAGCAATTGAAAAGGAAGAAGGAAGGGTTGTACAAATCGCTGGGAGGTGACGGTACTCGACGGGATACCTGCTCCGTGACACTCCCTTAGAGAAGTCGATGGAGACCTCAGTTGACAGTGACTGAAGTAAAATAACAATGACGCATTAAATGAAATACATGTCACATTTAAAATTGACAACTGAGTAGAATTGAACATTTTTATTCGAATGAATCTGGAATTTGTCACGGGGTGCACTTAAGAGTGCAAAAATTGCATTAACTTTCTACTTTCATGTTACGAGATTTTCCGGTCAATTTAGGTCATTAAGAGAGATCTGTTCATTTACTTCACATTCAATTCAATACAACAAATAACAGAATGCATTAGTAAAACAACCCCAAAAGCAAACAAGCAAAGAATTTGTCCTTCAATAATATCTCTTTCCTTTGGCAAAAATGTTTATGCAAAACAATTAAGAAAGAAAATCATGAAATAGCGTAAGTAGTAGTACATGAAAATAATTCAAATGTCGCACGTCGACGTGCAAATCCGCGCCAGATCTCACTCCATGGAGGGAACAGCGCCGCTTCTCGAAATGGAACATGCTACAGCGAGGAGGTAATGGCCAAAGTAGTGGACTCGCGCGGAAAGAAGTACTCGCTCACGCATACGCAACATTCTGAAGTGGAGTACTTAGTGTAGGTCACTTGGATTTACTTTAATAGGTGCGGGATGCGAAAAGGCGAGAGGCGCGGAAACAAGTACTCGCTCACGAATACGCTACACTCTGAAGTGGACTACTTAGTGTAGGTCACTTGGAATATTCTATAAAGACTACGAAGGAGATTCAACTGTGTTGTGAGGGGATGTACGAAAATGATTGATTATTAATGATGACGGGCGCGTCAACTTCTAAGGTCATTACTCCCATAAGTGTAGTGCGTTTTTTCCTCGGGAGGTGGCGGTGATCTTCCCCCGATATATGGTGAGATCCGGTGACGACCTACTATCGATTAGCTGGGTTTTTCCCAACCACGTATCTCCTACCAGCGGGGTACCGTGCCAGCCGGGACAAACTCCTCGACAAAATCCCCGACCGGTCTCCTGGCATGTGTGGTAGTGTAGACCATGTTAGCGTAAGTGTGTCTACGTAAGGGATGAGTATAGGACAAGGAAGGGGAAGGAGAGATCGCGCGCGGTCCATGGTCCGTATGTTAGAGTACTGCTCCGGCATTCTCCTGGTGTTGATCGGACAAATCACGGAAGACTACCGGTCAGAGCAGCCGGCCGAATTCTCATCCAGACAGCAACTGATCTCGACCCAGCTTAGAAGCTAGTGTAGAAAATCCTGCCACCGTCTGGACTCGAACCTAGTACCTCCTGGTCAGAGGCACCTTAGTGATATCTGTTGATGCTCTGAGCCACCTCTCCTGATGGATGTACGAAAAGCATCCGAAACTTCACTGTACCTCTAGTTTCAGAGACAACACAAGGTTGGTGAAGTGAACTTCGATGCCATTTTTCGGACAATAGTCACCAATCTCATAAACCAAACGAGTATGCGGCGAAAAAGGTGGAGATTCGTTCCTTCATTTGCCGTGCGTTGTCGCTGACAGAGGTGCGGATTTAGGCTGTGGATTTGTTTGTACATCCCCCACCGGAGTTGAACGAGACGAACCGAAACAGCGACGAAGCTGGCGTGCGCCGTCGCCCCCGAACTGCTTCTCTTCACCTCCAGAAGGGAGATGGGGACTTCAGCCACGGGCGGACTGTCTCACGAGTTGTGCACAGCTCGCAAACCCTTCGAGGCAAGTGGCTCCTGGAATCATTTGCGAGACTAGTAGTGTCGGCGTTCTGAAGGCTTTCCGCAGACTACACGTTGCAAGAAACTTGCGTCAGCCTGCGGCTGTTAGACGTTTCACAGGCGTTCGCACAGAGACCACTTGCTAGACTGCTCTCCTCCACAGAATGGTTGAATTCAACCCAGCTATATAAATATACTTCAAAATTCTGCACATCGAGATTTTTTATTTATTTATTTTTCTAATTGACAAAAAGCAATAAAAACTGTGTACAACCCATGGGGAAAAATTATCTTCGTTTCAGAGCCAGATGGTAACATTTGAAAATCAGAAATTCTCACTCGCGTATAGTACAAAAAGTACCAGCATCGGCAAACGATCTGCACATTAAATTTTATAGCTTTGATGTCAAAATGATAATCCTATCTGACCTTACCGGCCATTGCCATATGCGAGCTCAAGAAAGCGTTCTCAGATTGTGAAGCCACATTTACGTCCAGAAACAAAACAAGAGCCCCTCTCAGAATTTGCTCAATGGGTCAAGGAAAACCGAACGATAAACCAGATCGAGGTAAGGTCATTGACACAGACGCTTACACGTAAGATGTAATAAGGCGAGCGGAGGTTACAAAGACTTCAATTAAATTACATTTTGTTGTTTTCTTAAATTACACTTTGTTGTTGTGTTAAATGCATTTTTTGCCAGATATAACCACTTTATTTCCCTTTAGACGAAAGCTGAGACTGCGAGAACGAAAATAGCGAAATATGATCGTTTCCTCTCATGACGCAGCGAGCGACATTGCTATCTAGGGAGAAGATTTTTATGCTCTAAAAAACTTTGAAATATACATTTAAATATAACTTAAAAATTCTGAAATATGCACTTTAATATGCTATTAAAATTAACAATACTTCGTTTCCTGTATAAACCTTTCTTGATAAAATTCAGTTTTTATGTGCAAACATAAAATAACCTTGCTTACTTCGAAATAATTGAAAATATATATAAGAAATAATTGAAGTATTCACCTTAGTGAAGTACACTGTATGCCTTGTTTCATTTTCGTGTGTCTCGTTTAAAAAAAATTATAAAAAAATATCTTACATTTGCGCAATAATTTATCATCTCTAGAAAAGAAACGAAAAACTCAAACTGGGACAAACGCTTCCTAATCAATGAGCGCTTACAAATCAATTGATTCCATTAAAAACACGAAACGTTTTACAGAGACAAGTCTCTATTTTAAAGAAATATGCAAATTATCCTCCTAAAATTACAGGAATATGCACCAACAGGAAAAATTGGCCAAATATGCACTATGCTGTTGGTTGTGCATACATATTTATTTAATTTAAAATAAATAAAATAAATAAATATGCACTAACATTAATCTACATAGCATCCAATTCTAACTAAAAGTCGAAAAATTTCACTTAGCTGTGCCCTGGTCACCCAAAAAAATATGCAAAATCATAGAAATCCGCTCCCTATTGATAACTCTAAGCTGCGTAATGGAAGCATTTTGTGGGAGAGCGGGGCGCGAGGGCTCAGATTGATTTTCTCGTGTTTCCGGGCACGTAAACTGCGTGGGTCATTAGTCCCGTTAGTGTAGTGCATGTTTTTCTCGGGAGATGGCGGTGATCTTCCCCCGCTGCATGGTAAGATCCGGCGCCGACCTACCGTCGGCTAGCGGGGTTTCCCCCTAACCACGACTCTCCCACCAGCGGGGCACTGTCCCAGCCGGCACAAGCTCTAAGCTCCCGACCGGTCTCCCGGAATATGTGGTAGTGTAGTGTTAGTGTACGTGTACGTGTGTGTGTGTGTGTAAGGGGAGAGGGTAGGACAAGGAAGAGTAAGGACAGATCGCGCGCGGTCCGTGGCCCGTTTGTTAGGGTACTGCTCCGGCATTCGCCTGGTGTTGATCGGAGAAACCTCAGAAAACTACCGATCAGAGCAGCCGGCAGCTAGAATTCTCCTCCAAACAGTGTCTGAATTCGACCTAGCTGAACAGCTAGTGTCGAAAATCCTGCCGCCGTGGGGAGTGGGAACCTAGGACCTCCCGGTCAGAGACGCTGCAGTGACATCAGTTGATGCACTGAGCTACCGCTCCCGGTGGGAGGGCTGAGGGAAACCGCGATGGCAGGATCGCATCCCACTGCCGCCCCTCACCAGGCGCCACTCGGGCGAGGAGGCGGAGTGGAGCACGCACAGCGGACTCCACTCCGCGGATTACATTACCTCGTTCCAGGAATTCATTTCGTTGGGCGAATGAACGCGAATGCTCTTGATTTCATAAATCATATGGTATTTTTTTAATTGGTTATTTAAGGCCGCATCAACATCTAGGTCATTAGCGACCACTATTGGAGTTAACGGTATGGTATCTATGAAGATGAATCGAAATGATGATGCTAAGGGATGAAAGGACGAACACAAATACGGTCCCAGATCACTACGACACTACTGCTTTAGCAATTTCGGCAACCGAGCCGACTCATATGGTATAAACGTGCTACAAATGCGACTTTTTTCGTATGTATTTTGCCAATATGTTCAATGACAGCTGAAATACAATGAAGTGATTACATCTCAACTTGCATTTATTAACCATTAAATAATATAACCTAAGATGCAGTTTTTGATTTACATGCGGCAAGATAGGGAAATAAAGAACATTAAAACGTTTCGTAAATAAAGATTGGTTCAAAAAATGCCTTCTCATTGACACGAAAGTAAGTAATGTTCACAAGATCTATTTTCAATTCTTTATTTTCGCATCTAGTGTTACAACCCTCCCAGTTTTGATCAGATTGCTTAAACCTGCAGTTCTTGCAACCCATTTTGTAACGCAAACGATCGCACAGGCTACATTCGAAGACCAAGTCATATTACAATTTTTTACCCATTATGAGTATTGTAAAAACTTTCTAACCCTTATCTCAAAACGTAGATTTGAATACACCTACATTTTCTCCAGAAATATAAATAGAGATAAGCGACATATACATAGCTACAAAATATTTTATTTTGCCAGTGATACTTATCATGAATCATCCAGCAGTCGTGACAATCGTATATCACTATTGTGTATGCCAATAATATGTGACTAACAATAGTTTATTATCTTGCGGATTGTCTCCACGGAAGTGTTCCAATCACCCAAAACAGCACCGCCCATGCGGTCTAGCTTGAACCCAATCGACTTTAAAACTGACAACGTGCTTGCTCAGAAGTCGACTGGATGCTGAGAATATCTTGTTATCTGAAGTTCCTAATATCCTCATCACTCTAAACTATGTAAAGCAGCCATGTCAATCCGCGGGCAAGTTAACTAGTTTACCCGAGTTCGCTGTCACTGCGTCCAAAGCATCTGCTGCGAGATTTAGAGGTAAAGGTTTTATAAAATGCTCCGGAATTGCAGACTTCACTGGATACCTGTTCATTACCCCAAATCAAGCAATATTAATTCCAATTTCTTCTACTAACGCAAAGAAATTACAGAATAAAATGAAATATTACATCAGTCAGATTTCAAATTGACGATTGAGAGTAAAATTAACAATTTTGAATCGAAAGCATTTTGATTTCGTAATGGGTTTTCTCAAGAGTACAATAATTACATTAACTTTTACAAGACTTATAAATTTATTTCATATTATTGATATACGCAATAAATAACTGAAAGATTTTTGACATAACACAATATGAAAACAAGAATTCGCCACTCAAATATAACTCATCTCGTTGGAAAAAGTGTTTATGTGAAACAGAAATTAAAAAGATCGTACGCATGGTCCAGAACGGACGGATGTTTAGAAAAAACACTTTTTCGGTATCAGGGGACCCCACATGTATTTCTGTTGAAATCCCGAAATCAATTTTCCGCAGCATTACATAACTTTCTCTATACTACGTATGTTACTCCGTATTTACGTATGTATACGAGAACGTAAAAAGTAATGAATACGAAGTAGTAATAAGTAGGAAGAAATATAAACATAATTTAAATTCGGCTGTTTGATAGACCAAATCTGGCAAATATTTTCGTATGTAGCCACTCTTCCCCGCCTCGCGGCGTTTCAGCTTCCGTACATCTCTTTCTGGATTTGGAGGAGAAACGGTAGCCGAGCGAGGGGAAGTCAGTCGTGCTCGCAGGAGCGCCGGGCTGCCCTGTTGTGCAAGGAGGTCGTGCGGGCGCGGTTTGGCAGCCTTGCAGGCGGTGGACGACGCGCGCCAACAAATTCAAAATCGTCATTCTGTTGTTGGTCGTCGTAGCGGTTGGACGTGCTTTAGCGGAGCTCCGGGTGAGACAATGGGTTGCTACCTGCAGGAGTATCGGGCGCGCATCGGGGCGTGGGCCGCGCGCTTTTCCTCGTGCGCAGCGCCGGCACCCTCGGCATCGTTTCGCGGGGACGGTGCAGCTGCTGGAGCAGCATCGTTGTGTGCGACCACGATAGCGGTGCTATTATTAATTGGAGGTGTCGAACCTAATCCGGGACCTGCAGTTGAAGCAAATGCAATTCGCATCTTGTGCAGTGGGTGCAACAGCAACTTGAAATCGGGGAAACAGTGTGAGTTGTGTGGACTGTGGTACCATGCGAGTTGTGGTAAAAACGGAGACATGGATAACGGGAAATGGTTTTGCAACAAGTGGAAAGAAAATCGAGTCCGACTACTGGAAGAGAAACTGTATGCTGCTCTTCTTCAAATCCAAGAGTTGCAGGAGTTAAACGCAGCTCTGGAGGCGAAACTCCGAGCTGTTCCAGTAGGAGACGCCGCGCAGCCAGTCGTAGAGGCTCCAACTTCGAGAAAACCCATTCTCGTAATTGGAGACTCGATAGTCAGGCACGTAGGTAATCACAACAAGCATATGGCTGTTGTGTGCCTCCCGGGAATTCGAACTGAGCAGTTGCGAAGGTATGTGGAGAATAGGGACCTCGGAACGCCAGATACCGTCATATTACATGTCGGTACTAACGACCTTAGGAGAAGAAATCTGGACTTCGTCATGGGGGATATGGGTTACCTCGTGATGAAAGTGCAAGAGAAGTTCCCAAGTGCTAAAATATATATTAGTGGGATTCTCAGGTGTCGCGGCATTCCGTGGAGACGGGTTGATGTAGTCAACCGCTTGTACGAATGGGTGGCACAAACTAGAAAGGTGTTTTTTGTGGACCCAAATTCTTGGTTGCAGGACGGCGATTTCGGTCGTGACGGCTTGCATCTTAATCGCTCGGGATCCAAAAAGCTGGGTGGACTCTTCTCGCGCGTAGGAGGCCCGAAACTTTCCGCGACAAGCTCGTGAGACCGCATGGCGGTGGCGGCAAGGGATATCGAATCCCATGAAACTGTTTGTGTGGGAATGTCGGCGGCGGACTGCAGTGCGGCGAGTGACGATGGCGTAGCTGCGACCTGCAGTGACGCAGTGACGGCGGCGAGGGACGGCGGCGTGGGACGGCGACGCAGCAGCGACGGACGGCGACGCGGTGACGGCGGCGAGGGACGGCGACGCAGCGGCGACGGACGGCAACGCGGTGGCGGCGGCGAGGCACGGCGACGCAGCGGCGACGAACGGCGACGCGGCGACGGCGGCGTGGGACGGCGACGCAGCGGCGACGGACAGTGTCGCGGTGACGGCGGCGAGGGACGGCGGCGCGGGGGCAGCGACGACGAACGGCGACATAACGGCGGACAACGACGCGAGAACGGTGGCGAGAGACGGACTTTCGCTATGTAATCGCGCAGAAGGTGAGTCTCTGGTCTTTCTGCAGGTTAATTGTAGGAGTATTTATAATAAAACTGTTCATTTCTGGAACACTGTAGAATCTTATAATGTAGATGTCGTGATAGGTACGGAATCATGGCTCAATTCGGAAATATTAAACGCTGAAATCTTCAGACAAAATTTCTTAACATTCAGACGTGATAGAATAGATCGCATTGGCGGGGGTGTTTTTATATGCGTAAAAGACAACTTTGAAGCAGTAGAGGCATGGGTGGATGACAAATTTGAAATAATAGGTGTACACATTCGAGATAGAAATTCAAAAAACCAATGGGAAGTTATAGGTGCGTATAGGTCACAGAAAGATGGGCACGAACCGTTGCAAAGACTTGTAGAGCGAACCCGCGCAATCAGGAAAAGTGGGAAAAACGTCATTATCGGAGGAGACTTAAACTTACCGCACGCTACCTGGGAGGGGGATGTGGGGGCTGAAGGCGCCGCCCAACGCCTCGTTAACGAGTTGGTTTGGGACAACGGCTTAACGCAGGTAGTGACTAAACCGACACGCGATAATGCTTTACTGGACGTTTTCCTTATTCGACCGGTGGACAAACTTCTTTCCTGCGAAATAATTCCTGGAATTAGCGACCACAAAGGAGTTCTTCTAAAAATGTGCAGAGAGGGTAAGCGAAATGATCTCGCAAAAGAAAGAAAAATTTTTCAGTTTTATAGAACAGACGTTACAAACATGCAATTATATTTGAAAAGCAAATATTCAACTTGGGCTTCTAGCGGATGTACAGTAGAACAGATA